>MU860060.1:0-125376 GCA_033296875.1 Achaetomium macrosporum
GTGGCTGCGGTGGACGTAGTAGACGCAGTTCAGCGCTGTTGACGCAGGATGTGGTTGAGCGCTGTTGATGCGGTTGAAGTAGTCGACGCCATTGAAGCGGTCAACCAAGCGGACATCGTTGTGTGAGCACAGTCAATGCCACAGAAGCGGTCCACGAAGCAGTCAACGCCAGGGAAGCGGTCAACAAAGCCGTCATCGCCGTGGAAGCAGTCATTGTCCTTATGTTTAGAAGTCACATGACTGCCCCCCCCCCGAACAAAAACGCAGGTCAAATCGCCTGCGCAAAGCCACAAATTGATTGCACGACCTTCCACACTGCCATCGCCATCAATTGAGCAACAACTGCAACAACTGCAACGACTGCATCTATTGCAGCCATTGCAGCCATTGTAATACCTACTTAGATTTTAATAAGAGACTTCATCTCACAGCATCACGCCAGACTATTAGTACTAACCTGTGGAAAGCACAGCTAGCGGGAATGGGCCGTCTTTGATAAGTGATCCAAAGACATGAGCTAAAGTCCTCGATGCACGCAGAATAGATACAGTGTGTCAGTATGGAATCTGGGTAATCTGCCAGAGATGCATCCTGCAACCAAGGTATCATATTTATTCCATCAAGTGATTATTCTTACCCAGCTCAGCAAGTGTTCAGCATGCTTGACAGAGCCGACTTCTCAGCCGAGGTGACACTCAACCCGTACGCGTATTTGACGGCCACCCAACTCCTGGAATAGGTGCAGTAAAAGGACGTCAGGGGAGGCTTCCACACGTCCGGGGACTTGTCGCCCTTCTCCTGGTTGACGTTGTCCGTGACGGCCCACAGCTGGGGGATGTCGATGTCATTGGCGAACTGGGTGCGCTTGGCAGCCGACCAGGTGTTGGCGCCCGACTGTTGTGGGAAGTTAGCAGTGTAGGTAGGTAGGTGACATATGGGAGACCAAGAGGATTTCGCTTCTTACAATCCAGGCGTTCTTCAGGGGCACCATGTGGTCGATGTCGACGTCTGATGCGGCCGTCCAAGTGGCCCCGTCATAGGGTGAGAACCAGGTCCCGGATGTGGCCGTGCAGGCGCTGTTGGTGACCACGTTGGTACCATCTCTCTTCAGGACGTATTCGCTACAGAAAGAACCGACCGTGTCAGCCCCGAAGTTACCTATGCAGTTATTGCCATTAAGCCAAGGCCCATTTACCGAGTGTTGCATGCGCCGCTGACAGTCTCCCAGGTAGGAAACAAATCACGGTCGTAGTTGCCGTCGTCGACTGCGGCTTTGACGGTAAGGGCGGCCAGTTGAGTCTTTGCCGTCGAGGCTGAAGGGATCCCAGGCTGTCCGAGGGTTAGCTTGCAATGTTGCCGTGTTAAAGGAGAAAAGGCGTCTGCATCTGATCTTACGGGAGTCGGCGCCGGCATGGGAATGGCCGAGGCCACCACGGCCAGCAGTGAACCAACAATGAAGGACTTCATCTTGTAGGCCGCAGTTGGGGTCAACTAGACCCTGTCCCTGAGTCGACTCCACGAGTTCAGCGGAAGCTTGGAAACGGCGTCACGCCCATAGTATTAGTTATATACACTTTCCCTGGCTGCGTGACACTAGGGCAAGTACGACTAGTAAGTACTAGTAGCTCTACCCCTGGCGCTGCAGCATTCGATAAGAGTGCGGTAGCATCCCGGACAATGCCATATCTGGAAGGCGATTAGGGGAAGCGCGGATCGCCATTCTCAGATATCACAGCCAAGTAACGGCTTGTGCAACCCCAATGGCCTAACCACTGGGCTGACCATTTCCGCCAAGGTTCATCGCTCCTGGTCCGACCAGCCAATGCCGACGGGATCCAGTGCGTTCCCAACTCCCCAGCGTCAGCCGCGACATGCCCGATATCCAGTAACGATGCAAGATATCACCACGCTGCGGGGGTTACAGACACAGTAAGTGGTGCGGGGACACGGGTCGCTCCTTATCAGGGGTTTGAAACCCTCTGGAATTACCACGTGCGGGCGCCATTTCCCCGCGGGCAACAAACACCAACCATCGCCAACTGCCTGATCGGGACCTAGTTACCGAGCGGGAGCGGCCGCCGATCATCTAATCGGTCTGCTAAGGCGCGTGTGATACAGCTATACCAAAAGCGACACCGAGCATCAATCACTGCTGTGTAAACGGGCAATATCATCTCTTCTCTTAACCTTGATGCGTACACAGTAAGCATCTGCTACTACTATGCCTGGCGCGAAAATACCTAGACAGGGCAGGACAAAGTCAGCATTGAGAATTGTATGGAAATGCTAGTCTCCGGTAACCTTTCCTAACTGATCCTCTCCAAACATCGAAAAGTGTCCCCACCCCAATGTTCTACGTAGAGGCGGCGATCTCTTCGTGGACAGGCTCGGTCTCGTTGGTGTCAGTCTTCTCTCCCTCTTGCCTTTCCTCCGTCGCTTCTCCCTGCGCCTCTGTTCCCGCCTCCTCCGCCGCCGGCTTCCTGGAGAACGGATTCATGCGTGCCGGTAAAGACATGCTCGGCATAGTCGGCATGCTGGGCATCTGCATGGCGGGTATGCTCGGCAGATTGACGCTGGGCATCGACACCTTGGGCATCTCGACCGTTGGGAGTTTGGATGGCAGGTAGGACCGCAGACTGGTGCCAGTCTGCTGCGCAACGCCGAACAGATGGCGCAGGTAGGCCTTCTTCTGCTCGGCCGTGTCTGACTTCGGCTCACCTCCGTCTTGCCCGCCCTCGATGTCACCTTCGATGTCGTCGGGGAGAGGAACCAGCGCAGCGGCCGCAGCGATGTCTATCGGAGACTCGTCCGGTACGCTGCCGTCGTCCGTGGTCATCTCGATATCGTCTTGGAGAGCCTGCTCGGCTTCCTCCGCCTCCAGCCCTTCCGTAACTGCCACTCCCTCACTGTCGACCGCCTTGGCAATGGCTTCCGTCTCCTCTGGCTCAGCAGGCGGCGCCTCGGCAAACTTGGGGTCGTCATAGATATCAGTCTCGTCGTTGAACCAGTCCACAATCAGCTTGGCCGCATCGTTGGTCATCCGTTCATAGTCCTTGTTCTTCTCCCGTCTAAACAGGTTGACATGAGCCACGATCTCATCCTTGGCGCCCTCCATAACATGCCTGGTGAACAATTTGGCGGCAGGTTCGTCCTTGGCGGGAACCGCGCAGAATGTCCGTTCAGGAACGAAGTAGCCGCCGCTCCAATACCCATTCTCACCCAGCGACGCATACACATCACACACCCCGACGCCCTTCAGCGCCGCCAACCGCTCCAACCGCCGACTCAGCTCATTCTGCTTCAGCAGCGAGCCGACAAACGTGAAATGATCCGACAGCCAGGCAAAGGACTCGCCGATGTTGCCGCGGTTGACGTACGCCAGGCCCTGGCCCAGCGCGTCCACCGACTGCCGGTACCCCTGGACGACGTCCTCCTTGGTCAGGTTGCGCACGGTGCGCACGCCCTCGAGGATCTTCTTGCGGTGCATGTAGGCCGCCACGCCGCCCGCCGCGATGACGCCGACCGTGCCCGTGCGCATAGCGATGAGCTGCCAGGCCTTCCAGGCCGGGCTGCTTCGGCGCGACGCAGACTTGGCGATGCGCCCCGTGGCGGCGCCGACGGCGCGCTTGGAGGCGAGGCGCGACAGGGCGGCGGGTGTGGCGGCCGAGAGGGCGGTCATGATGTTGAACACGTTGCTCACCTTCTGGTAGTTGGAGAAGGCGCCGTAGACGAACATGGAGCGTGCGAGCCCGTTGTAGGGCGTGTCGAAGGCGAGGATGCCTTGGATGAGCGGGAAGATGGGGCCCGAAGCAGCGGATTCGTTGTCCCGGCGCTCGTCGAGGACGCGGAAGAGGCAGTCGCTTGCTACGAAGCCGCTGCAAGATTATACTCGGTGAACAAAACTGCTGGTAGGTCAAGAAATATGGTTTGAACGGCTTACCCCATCGAATGGGCCACCAGGATAACGCCTACCCTCCTGTCATTGGGGGCCCAGGGGGCGTCGAGATGCGCCTTTCTCAGCTCGATCACTCGCTCTTTCAGCCTGTACTCAGTCAGCAGGGAGAGGTTCATATTGAGAAATGGAGTAACGGGAACAGCACCATTCCAGGAACGCCCCGGTACTCCGGGCGAGCTCTCCGGAGGTTTCATACTTGGGATACACGACCGAGGTGACCTCATGGTCTGGCAAGTTGTTGGCGATGGTCTCCTTGAGGTGCTCCGGAAAGTCTCCGAAGGTGAAATCACTGCCCTGAGAAAGCGGGTGCGACGCATCAGCTTACGTGTCAGGCGGCCTGGGATCGGAGGATAGGAAAATCGGAGTGCGTACTCTGAACCCATGAATGAAGCAAAGCAGCAGTATTCGTTTCATCTTCGTGATGAGTGCTTGTTCTGTATGATTTGGTGGGTATCGTTGCAACCTTGCAACTTGCGAGTTGGTTCCGCAGATTGGGCGTTTGTTATAGATTCTGCCAGGTGATAGGAAATCCCGGTTTCATCGCGATAATCCCAAGTTTTGCTGTGGCGTTCTGGTAGTCACATGTTTGGTGTTCACCGGATACGTCATCCATTTCAACTAACATCGTGGCAAACGTAACACAAGCCGCGCCAATGAGCGACCTTGGTATGCACCAGCCGTGTGTTGCGAGTAAGGCGGGGTTTGGGCTAAAAGAGTACGGTAGTTAGTATGGTTTGTTTTATCGGATTCAGTGCAATCCCCTGCCATGCAAGATGATTCTTTTCAATACCGCCACAAGCCCCTGGTGTATGAACCGACACCGACGATAACTCCCGCACTATTCTCGATGCGCTAGATTGATCCCCGGCCACGCCTGACTGCCGCTCATGATTAAATTGCCCGTCTTTTCACACAAAGGGTTCCAACCATTTCCAGTGGTAGACCTGGCACTAGACATACTTTCGATAAATGACAGTTCGAAACTAGCCCCTGACATTTGAAATCGTTAAGCGCTCTACTTCCGGTACCACATCCTCGTGACCTTTGTCCTGCGCATCTTCCTCTGCAACTGGTAAATGCCGTACAGCAAGGCCTCGGCCGTGGGCGGACAGCCGGGGACGAAGATGTCCACCGGGATGAGGCGGTCAACACCCCTGACAACCGAATAGCTGTAGTGATAGTACCCGCCACCGTTGGCGCAACTGCCCATGCTGATGACCCATTTTGGGTCGGGCATCTGATCGTAGCACAGCCTGACCGCAGACGCCATCTTGTTGGTCACGGTACCGGCGACTATCATGACATCGGCCTGTCTGGGAGACGCCCGAAAGATGATGCCCTGGCGGTCGTTGTCGTACCTCGGCATGGACGCATGCATCATCTCGATGCCGCAGCAGGCCAACCCGAAGGACAGCGGCCAGAGCGATCCCTGCCGGGCCCAGTTGACCATGGCATCTATCGTCGTCCTGGACATGGACGGTCAGTCTCTTCACCGGGGTTCAGGGTAGTATTCCTGTTCCTACAAGACATATTCTGCAACAGCAGTTGGTTTCTTCTCTGTCGACAAGGCAGTGACTGGACGAGCTGGGCGGGGCGGGAGTGGGGAGCGCCTGGTGGAAGCGCCCTCAGAACTATGACACCGGGCGATAACGACAGGAAAGACAGGCTGCGGGATCCTCCTTGCCGTCGATATACATCTTGTAAGTGTAGGAGGATATCGCATGTTGCGAAAGAGGACGAGGGATTTGGCGCTTCAAGGTTGGAAGATGTGAACTGAGAACTCCTGGAGCCAGATGTGCCCCTTCTCTCGAAAGATAGCGGAAGGAAGAATCAGGGATACTTGGGCTCAAACAATGCCATGTCTATACGCTCTCCCGATGTGGAAAGCTACGCGTGGAGCAAAGCCGCAGCTCACTCTCGGCCATGTGCGAACACGGTGTATGCACTGGGCTGCGCCGAGCATTCGTGGCGTGGAATCACAGTGCGCCCGTCCAGCGCCTCGACTTACACCGGGTCCGTTTCTTTCCGAATCCAGCATAAAACTCGGCATGAACCCATCGGAGAAAACCCCAACTCCCCTTTGAACCATACCTTGCCCTATTCCGCACCAAACCAACGAACGATGCCACCACCCCAACCAGCAGGGTTCGCCTGTGCCATTTGCGGCAGGCAATACCAACACAGCAGTCACCTGCGCAGGCATGAAGTGACCCGTGAGTCTCCCACGGGCCACCGGCGCCCACTCTGCTTGATTTCGCTCTAGTGCATTACCATTACTGCATTTCTCGGGCTCGTCTCGGACTCAGGCTGCGCTGTTACATTGACTTCCCGGACATACACCATGTTGACGAGAATACTGCTAAGATTTTGAGACCGAGCGATTCAAATGCGTTCACTGCGGGAAGGTCTTCAGGAGGAGGTAGGTGCTAGTACACGATGCCTTGTCGGATCTTGCTTCGTCCACTCACAGATTCCCAGAGATGTGTGGCGGAAGCACTACATCTGTTGTCCGAAGAACAACAACCATGACAACCCACCTCCGGCCAGACGAGGGAAGAAGCCGCGAGCATGCGACGGTTGCTTCCGCAGCAAGCTCTCGTGCGATGGCAGTAGCCCATGCGCGAGATGCAAATCTCGCCAAGTGACATGCGCCTATACGAGGGTCCACGTTGACGACACTGATACTACTCCTGGGTCGAGCTCAACCAACGCCGGCCACAGCACTACTCCTTCAGCAGCAGCCCCGTCCACGGAAACTGACAAGTCAAAAATCCCAGTTTCTTTCCTGCTTAGTTTTACCAACCCTGAAGCCGAGTCGATGCACCACGTGTTCTTCGATGAACCATACCGCGACGAGGACGCCGCGGGCGTCGGATTCCAGGAGCAGCCTGCGGACACCGGCCTGACTCAGGACGCGGTGATCGGCGAAATGGCCTTCTTCCCCCTGTTCTTCAGCCAACTATACGCGGAGCCTTTCCCAGACCTCAGCTCGTTCCACGAGACCGAGGCAAACACCAGTACTAGTAGCCCTGAGACGCTCGACCCGGCGTTTGCACCTATCGTCTCCGACCTCGAGTCCCTGCACCACACGCTCGTCGCCACCGTGCCCACCTACGACGGCACCTTCGACACCGCCCTCGCCAAGCAAGTCTTCACCCTTTCCAACCGCGAGGCGTTCGTCGCGTCCTACTTCTGCCACACCCACCGAGAGCTCCCCATCATCCACCGCCCCAGTTTCCACGCCGACACCTGCTCGCCGGCGCTGCTGCTCGCCATGTGCCTCTGCGGCGCCCAGTACTGTGCGCCACGGGACAGCGTCCTGGCCATACCCCGCTTCTTCCGCATCACAGACGAATACATTTTCCATATCCTCGAGGCACAGGTTGCGCGGCACGAGAAGGGTGGTATTACTAGTACTAGCAGTGAGACCCAGGAAGAGCGGGAGCTGCACGACACCCTGCGAGCCGCGCTGCTCATCCACGGCCTGCTGTTTATGATCAACGACCCGGTGGCCAGAAAGAGGAATTTGTTGGTGCGGAGGCCTTTGCTGGTGGACGCGGTCCGGCGGCTCGAGCTCACCAGGGCAAGCCAAACCCAGGCCGGTGGTGATGATGATGTTGACAAGCCAGACTGGAAGACATTTGTCAGAGGTGAGACGAGGATTAGGTGAGACGTTCTATTCCTAACGTCCTTACCGTGGCTAGTGCTGGCTGACTGACAGCTCTCTTGGGAGGAAAAGAATCGCAATGTGGACGCTCCTCGCAGACTGGCAGCAGACCGGCCTGTTCCACGTCCCGGGGCTCATGACGGTCCTCGAGATGACGGGCGACATGCCATGCTTGACCGAGTTGTGGGAAGCCCGCGACGCCGCCGAGTTCGAGGCGCTAGTGGCATCAAAAGGCAAGGCCTGCTGGCGGCGGTCGGCATCCCTCCGGGACTGCATGGACGCGCTGATGGCGGACGACTGGTCGGGGATTGGCCGGTTCCCCCTGAAATATCTGTCCACGCTCGATCTTTTCATCTTGACCTTCGGTGAGTTCCTTCACCCATTTGTTCAAGTATACATAGCCCTGTTGGCTGACCTCAGCATCATCTTCCTGTGGATTGAAGCCATACACTCCCTGATTGGCACTGCACGGTTCATGTCGCTGCTCCAGACAAGCACCCCGGCCCTTCAGCGCGCTACAGACCGGTGGCAGGAACTGTGGCGTGCCGTTACCGGCCAGCTGGATGCCGAGGACCTGCGCATGAGCGGCCTGGTGAGGCACTCGGGGGAGTTCAACTGGCTTGCGAAGGCGCTGCTTGAGCATTCGTTGGCCGGGAAGGACAGGACGACGCCGTACTTTCAGCGGATCGGACACGAGACTCCAAACGCGTTGCATGAGCTGCTCCAGGAGTTGCGAGGAGCTCAATGATGTATATCCGGCCGTTGGAAGTAACCGGCTTTGCATAATATAAAACGGTGAATGCACTTGAGAAGAAGGAGCTCCATCCTCTTCCAGTCCGTCAACGCGTTGGCGTCCAGCCAAGTCTGAAGTGACGGAGAGGGACGTAGTGATATCAGCACTAATAAAAGGGGTCTACAACTTATTATAATTGAAGGGCCAACGGTGCTGATCTAACGGAGGACTTTATGAGAGGAGTAATAATCCCATACTAGCAGTATCGCCACCAGAGATAAACTCCTCTCAAGGGGATAGCACCCAGACTCAAGATATAACCTCGCTCGGGGTTTCGTGCCTCGGCCAATGATAATGATGTGTCCATGTGTGTTGTTGTCTGTGTATTCTTGATTTCGCGGTTTCTTTGGTCAGTTTATCACTCTCCTTCGAGAGGCTATTAATGTACTGATCTCTGTGAGCTTGTCTCCGAGAATGTTTCTCCCGAGACAACAGCTGCCCATGCTTTCCTCCCGCCGCTGCTGGCAATTCCCTCTATTCACAGCTTCCCCATTCATATTCCTGTCTATTTCTGGAAACAATGCTCTGCTATCTCGCCGTCTTTCTCCCTCTCCCTTCTCAGCTTTCGATCCAGCAAGGGAATGGGTTCGTCGGCGTGGAATACTACCTTCTCCTTCTTCCCGTTCTTTGCCGTTATCCTGGGTTCGCCTTCGGTATCTCCACCCCCTGCAGCAGGAGGTTGCCTGCTGTGTCGCCAATCACTAGTATATACCTCCTCGATGATCGTGCAGGAAAGGGCAATTACATCCCGGCTGTTGCCCCATGACCTTGATCAGGCCAGCTTCGTCAGCACATCGAGGACTGTCCCCGGTGTTCCGGGGTCCGACGCTAGACCAATGCCTCCCAACACGATATCCACCTTTGTCAAATGCGCCTGCAGCAATTCCAGGGCATCCAGCGCCCTCATGGGCTCGAAGTCGACGAGAGTAGCAAAGCAGCTCCGGAGCCCGCTGTTCCAGCGCACCAGCTCCTCCATGTCCTCCTTGTAACCGGCGAGGAGGACAACCAGCTTGCCGAAGAAGCGCTCAGCCCGAGCGGGCCGAGCCTCGCCCAGCCGGTACGCCTCGTCGATGAATAGGACCCTGCTGAGCGCCCGCTAAAACACGCGGATCACCCGCTTGCCGGACCCGCCCCAGGACGAGGAGAGCAAGTCGGCCACGGAGTACTCGACGGCCACCGATGCGGCCCGATGAAGCACTGCCGGTTGGACCCTGTGCTCAGAGACGGTTTTCCCTCCACCTCAAGCCGCTGACTGAGTGCCACTTGGCCGAGGAGCTGGCGAACGGATTCTTTGGCCTGTTCCATGCTGGTCATTTGCTGAAGCTCGGCCCAGGCCGCACTCCAAGACCTACCTCGTCCGTCCTGGGCCCGAGCATCTCTGATTATTGCATGACAGCTCCGCCCCAACCCCCTTCGACATCCTTGTTTCCGCATTCTTTCTTAATCTCCATCATGAACAATGCGAGCATCTCACCTTCCGAATATCGCAGTGGAATCATGCGGATTCAAGGAACTCTGTCGGTTGCTGTGGGGATGCGTTCCTCGGCCCCATCAAGAGGATCGGGAAGACGCAGGACGACGACCGGCGGCGTGGCGTCTATGGATTGTTCAAAAACATCCGCCAATGTATCTCGCAGTCCTACCCAGCCTTCCCTCTCTGGATCTTTCATGAAAGAATCTGGGGCGGGATTAGCAGGGTCAGCAAACGCTCGATACTCATAATCTTCCCACGTTTCTCAGGCGTGACATACCCCTCGGGCTCCATTCTCTGTAGCATGATCCCAGGCCTCCCGCATGGAGTTATATTCTGTATTACAGGCTATAATGTCCGCTAGTACTACACCCGGGGACTCCAGGAGCCCCCTGTACTGTTGTATGACCATACATCTGTCTGATACGGCTTGTAAGATGCCAATGTTCCACTCAGATCAAGAACCGGCCGGCGGTGGCAGTCGTAAGAGAATGGAGATGTTCACTCACTGCTTTCCTCTGTCGTCCACAAAGCACGCATGCAAGCCCCTCGTTTCTTGCAGATTATCACCGCGCTACCATACCGCTCACGCTTCGTCGTACACCCACAGGGAGTGGCCCTTCACTTCCTCGAGCCCGTGATGAAGCATAATATCGTCGAGCGCTTCGACATCTTCCCGGTCTCGCCCCTTTCGGGGGATCCACTGCTGCCGAGAAGGGAACTTGTCGGCCATTTTCGCAGATGGATTGTGCTGACCGAGTCCTGGTAGCAGGATGCCGGCTCATTGTCGTTGTTGGCAGCCTCCGGGCATGTTGAGGGTGATTCTGAGGTATCATGACTTGCGTCTGAATCGAGGAGCGTCTCCGTGTTCTGACAGCCGGCGTTTTCTTCTGAGGAGCTCCGCACCGCTTCGGAGTCTGTGCCGGCGTTCGCGCCGTTGGCGTTTTGGTCTCCGATTGTTGCCAACTCCGCTTCGGAGCTGGAGTGTTCTAGATCGGCGCTTGGCTTTACCCCTGGTGGCTGCCTATCAAGCACGTCTTGCTTTGTCAAAATCGCCATCAGAATTGCTTGCCACTGTGATGTCGGTCTCGCGGTAGGTCTCAACAGGCGCTGATTCCGGTGATCGCAAACCTGTTTCATCGGTGGACGGGCGAGGTGAAGCAGAGGACTCGGTCGACCCTGACTTGATGGAGGAACCATCATCTTCGAGAAGGTCTGTACGGGGAGCGTCTTTGTCCCCGTCGGGGCCTTGGAGCACTTTGGGATCTCGGCTTCCGCCTCCGGCACCTTCTGAAACAGGATCCGCGATGGCGTCCCGCGGCAGGGTGGGAGCTTCCTGGCCGATCGGCCCGTTTTCTAGACTGCTCATTGTGTTGGGTCCAGTCGTAGCCTAGAGTCGTTGTGATCGAGACAACGCTCAGGCGATGGAAAAAAGGACTCAATCCAAGCCCCTTATATCACCCTCACGGGTCACATCACCAGGCCACAGCAGCCAAATGCATGGCTTGTGTTCAGGCGGCTTCACGTCATTCTTCCCTTCCCTGGCTGAAGGCCGAGCAGATTGCCCATATTTCGGTGACAGATCGGTCGCCGCATGGTGTTGTAAAAGCGGTGGGAGGATGTTGTTGGTCCTGTTTCGAACCTGTGCGTGCAGCCGAGCTGGGATTGGAATCAATGGACGCGGCGTGCCGGGTTTGCATCCACAAGGACTTTCGGGGCGTTCAAGCCGTCAGGCTGACACCGCAGTTGGTGACTCCTTTAAGCCAGCAGCCAGAGCCTGGCATGGGCAAAACAAGCGCTCAGAGCCCAACCGCGAAGAGCGTCCCGCGAGTTCCACGTCTTTGGCTCTCGTGGTGCCAGCAAACAGACGTTGCGAAGGTGGCAATTGGCCTCCTGCAGCTTGACGTTAAACCAGTCCGACAGACAGAAAATGGCCGGAACAGGTAGAACTGGGATGACGATCAAAATGAATAGATTGATGGAACTGGGTCCTGGTCAGGACGAAGGGAGTGACCAAGGACGCAGTGACTGTAAGTGTGTTGTAGGAGGAAGAATTGCCCCGAGCCCAGAAACCTCCGAGACGAGTTTTGATGCACACACAGCCCCCAAGCACTCCGACAGCCCAGTCAGACCAGCCCCTCGTGGGTGCATCTAGAGTTGAGACTACCTAAGATTCCAATCTCCACCGAAGAGGACTAGTTCCTGTGTCGTCAACCGCAGATCTCAAACACCAAGTTGTCGACAGCATGTGAGGCACCTGCCTCGCCCTCTTCCTTGCCAGTATCCTTTTGCTGGACCTTTCGGCCTCGGCCTCCACCTACTCCTATAAGATGTTCTGTCAACTGATGGCTAAACATTTGTAGCTGTAACTCGCCCTGAATGTGCTATCTCCGTGGGAATACTAGTTGAGCAATATTACCTTAGTTGAAGTGGTAGTGATCTTGATCAGAACGCCAAGTCCATAGACTACCAGGATGTGTCGATCCTAGCTGGCACTGTCTGCCCGGAGCTCTTAATCCATGGTCTCACCAGTACCCCATACTGTCGGCATGACTCAGGTTCTCACGAATGATGTGTCACGCGACGCCATTCACATCAACATCCCATCCATCGTTGACTTCATACTGACGAAATCTTGAGAGGGGTCATCTCCTGATTCGCTGCAGGGGGTCCCTTCACGCCACCCTTTCCAACTACATATTGGGTGCCGGACCCCGGCGTCAAGGAGATTCGTCAATATTTGCTTTTTGCAGAATTCGTCAGGTCTTTGTGAGATTCGTCCGATTGTTCGTTTGGCCCTTCAACCATCAAATTACCTTACATCCCATCGTCTGCATCAAACCGATATTTATTGACCACCTCGCTCAACCATAACGACACAGCCCATCCGGCCGACGCGCGACCTCAGCATCTTCCTTCGCCGAGTCCGTCATCCGTACGCTAACTTTCGACTGACTCCTCCACACAGGGCGTGAAGCGAACCCATCAACCCGATCCGGACTGGCAGCGACATCACATGTCATCCGGTAAGTGGCGTGGTCGCTAACCCCGACTGACAACGCAGGTTTCAGCGACGGATCGAGGCTCGCGAGTCTCGGAACGGTGAGTCGTGCAGGCCTGCCCTCGCATTCCTGATGTGATTCCCACTACCGTACGGTCGAGCGTCGACACCATGCCTCCATCTTATCGTCCCATCGTGTCCCATTGTCGTTGCGTTCGCCCACCCTTATCCATCTCATTCCACGATCCCGCCCCTTAGTCCAAGCTTCGGATCCCCTTCCATCCAGCTCAAGCCAGGACCCGTCACCCACCAGCATGTCCGTGACCTACGTCAAAAGGTGCTCTGCGCTGTCTCTCTTCCATCGCGCCCAATTCCAAATCCGCAAAGAAAGTCTGCTTCGCTCCCGTCACGCGTTGCTGTACGGTCTTTTACAACTCCGGCACCGATGCCGTTATCCAGTATGCCCAGCTTCCTCTCGCACCCCTGACCCCTATCCCTTCCCCAGACACGCTTGCCTAACGCTCCAGATCAAGTTCGTCTGATTTAAGCTCGGTTGGCACAGCCACATCGTCGCCCGGACGACATTTCCATTTCAGTTGGTTTCGCGGTTCAGGTCTTGGGAGGAATGGGGAAAGGAGAGGAGTTGGAATTGGGGATTGAGGTTCTAGGTGGCAGTTTGTTGAAAATGTTTTCTGATGGTTGAATTAGCATTCTTGTCATCAGTGGATTTGGCGAGGGGGAGAATGGTGTTTCAGCTGGCTCTTCGGTTATATGTATCAGGGGTCAAAGGTGGAGATTGGGACGGGAGGAGTTCGGGGAGGGATGTTAAGGGCATGGAATGTTGGACCTGAGTGGTGGAGGAAATACGCAAATTGGAAGGAATCAGAAGTCACTTTGGAACGGCGTTGTGCCGAAGCAGTGGCGAGACAATCGGTATTACTGGGGTAGGCAATGCAGAAAGCCGGTACTTCGTTTAATGGCCAGAGCCTAATAAACTGTCGATATACTACTAGAAGTTCTACTAGTATAGTAGGGCAGACTAGTAGGTATTGGTTAGAGGTGAGACGAGGGTGAAAGAAGCGGATAGTTATATAGTTGAGGAAGATGGTTATACGCCCGGCTTTACTATCACCTACCTACTCACCTCCCAAACAGAGCAGTTGAATCTACCAACCTAAATGACGAAGACACATAGTAAACGGGCACTCAAGTATATTCAACTACTTGGCCTGAAAACTGGCTACTAGTAGTCGTATAAAGGCCAGGCTCATACTTACTCTTCTTCCTCCACTATACAACTCTCTACTACTTCTACCCTCGTCTCGCCTCGACCCGATTTCTGCGCTCACATTTGTGTACCGGGAGTTGACATGTTAACGGTCAAGGATCGCCACCCATCACTCCTTACAAAACAGTACGCATCCTTCATATGCAGCTAAACCCTCGGCCCGGCCAAAAACATTCGAGCAAAGGGCTATGAATAGCAATCATCCTTGACCGTTATCTTGTTGACCCTCCAGTATTCCACGCATAAGCATAGAGGACTGTCTCTCCCTTTGTATTGGTTAGCGCCAAATGGATTGCTTGTGTCGCCCAGCGGCGTCGTCCAAAGCTGGCATTCTGCCTTTCGAAAGTGGTGGTTGGAGGCAAGCGAAAGTGTGTCCTCGGCTCGAAGGGCGTAAACTAGGCGGAGGGTGCGCCCTCACGCCCTCAGTTGTTAGAAGACTCCCAGATGGTGGATGGACAGTATCCTGGTGGGCAGTGTTTCCAAGTTTCTATTCCTTCCATACTTGTTGGACAGCCGTTACACGCTGATCGTCCGGAAGACACTAAACTCCTCGCCCGTAGCCACCAACGCCCCCGGTATTTGCGGATGCCAGTGCACCTCCTTGGCCAGGTTCTGGTAGTGCACAAACAACAACTGTGGGGGGACATCCTGCACGCCCGCTGTATCCTTGCTCTCCTCGTCATCCAACTCAACCGCCAAATCCCACAGCGTCACCGTGTTATCACCCGCAGATACCGCCACGATACTGTCGTCTGTCGGGTGCCATTCCACGCTGGTGATCTGCTCCTTGTGGAAATTGAAACTCGCAATCGGGCTCGGCCTCTGCGCCGCAGACGCCGCAGCATTCCCTCCCGCGCTCGGCTTCCACTGCCGCAGATCCCACACCGCCCACACGCCCGCATCGTCACCCGATGCCAGCAGATGTGTCGTCTGCCGCGACCACGACATGACATTGACATCCACATCGCTCACATGCATCGTGAGCGCCGGTTTGCGCGCCTTGCTCCGCACGTCCCACACGCGGATCGTGCCGTCGCTGGACGCCGAGGCGAACACGGACGCCTCCGAGGGGCTCCACTGGATCTCTTCGACGCTGGACGTGTGGCCCTGGAAGGCGCGCGTGTCGGTCACGAAGCCGCCGCCGTCGGTCCGTGTCGTGACGTAGATCAGACCGTCGTTGTCACCCGTCAGGAGCTTGCCGGCAGGGTGCAGCGACGACCAATCGACCGCGTAGCCCTCGGACTTGTGCGCGCGGATGGTGCACAGCGGTTTGTTTTGTTGCGGTGTGATGACGGTGCCGGGGGTGTCGAACGAGGCGAGGTGAGGTGTGATGTCGTGGATGAAGACGTTGGTCGACTCGGTCATGGTCGCGGTGAGAGTGATGGGGGGTTTCGAGGGGTCTTGGGAGGGTGTCTGGTGGGCTCGTATCCGGTTGGTGGTGCTATTGAGCGGGATGCTCTTGTGTTCTAGAATGGGGTCGGCATCCTCGTCGTCGTCCTCATCGTCGCTCGATTCCTCGCCGTCGCCGCCCTGCATCTTGCTGAGGCCGCTGAACTTCATGACCATGATGGAGTTGTCGTTGGCCTTTGCGCTGTCTGCTTGCGTGCCGGCTACCGTGTACATGGTCGCAGGGTAGACGCTGCGGTTGTCGCCTAGGCTGTCACGGATGATATCGAAAGAGAGACACGGCCATGGGGTGCTCAGGTTGTGCAGCATGCGGTAGGTGGTGGGGTCGGGGGAGAGGGTTTGGCCTGGTTCGAGCTTTGTCTTGCCAACGATGAAGGTGCCGGGCGCGGCAGCGTCGACGTCCATTGCCTCCTCGGCTTCCCGTTCCGCATCTGGCCTCCCATCGACGCCAGCCTCGATAATCTCGTCCTCGCTTTCGAACTCATCCTCGAACTCGTCCTCGAACTCGCCCATGTCGTTGTTCTTGTCGTCGACGTCCATTGCGTCCGGGCGCTCGCCGGCCTTGAGCGGCCCAGCGGCAATCTCTTCCTCCGCCGTACGCTTGGCCATTCTGCTGTCTTTGTTCGTGCTTGGAGCGGTGCTGTTGAAGGCTCGCAATAGGACTCGCGGACTCGGTCAAAAATTCAGGTCAAAAATTGCGGCGGATTTGGAACTTTGGAACTTTTCAGTGGAGCCGTCTTATCACCCCGCATCTGCGGGGCCTGATGCTTATCTCAGGTTATCAATCAGATCCCCTTCCCCTAACCCTTGTGTCTGTTCCAACATTCTGCTATCAATCAACATCGCAGATATCGGGAACGGCAGGGAATTTCCAAGTGCATTAGAGCGCGAGCCTTCTGACGTTCCGCAGCCAAGGATATGTGATGCAAATAATCATTGAGTCTATCCCGCAACCGCGGCGATGCGCACCTTGCACTGCACGGATTCGTGTGATGGAAAGCCTCCAAACAGAGTTCGGAGATGTCGTTCCGAGGCGAAACGGGTGATCGTTTCGAAGAGGCAAGGGGTTACGGTACGATTTAGCCGGGCACTGAGGTGTCTCAGCTCTCACCAGCCAGGAGTCACGATGAGGCTCTGAGGCGCCACGCTGCTGAATACCTGCACCTTTTGAGCAGTACGCGATACATCGATGGACCATGGGGCCTCGCATGTCAGCTGCGTCGGGGCCCATGGCTCGGCGCCGCGGCGTTCTACTCGCCGTCTGCTTGATCAGTCTGATGGCCATCTGGTCATACCGACTACCGAAAATGCGTCTGCGCAACGAGCCTACTGTGGACACCCAGCTTGGTCGGCCAACTGGACAGACGGTTGACCTCTCAAAGGCCGACTCGCCCTTCATCAGCTGGCCGTTAGCGAGGGTCTGCAGAGAGAGCACAACGTGGACGCCCGGCATTGTTTTCGTTTGTGACAACAACTCTGGCGGCATTGGCAACATCCGCAACTATATCCTCACATGCCTCCGGTACGCCATCGAGGCCGGGGCAACAGGGATTGTCCTCCCTCAGATCAGGACCCGGTCGGAGAAAGACCTGTCGAACCTCATGCTTGACTATCGCGGATTCCACTACTTCTTCGATGAGGAGCACTTCCGCCAAAGCCTTCAGACCGCATGCCCACAGTTCACGCTCTACAATTCAACGGACGACATCCCCCACGCGCCGGTTCCGTTCAAAGCCGAGCAGATAACCCCACGGAACTTCGGCCGGAGAGGGGGCTGTGATAACCGAGAGCTCAACAAGCACACAGGCCTCTTTGCCAAGTCCTTCTGGGCTCACATCAACAGCACGGCCGAAGAGTTTAAGCGGCCGCCGCCCAGCATCGAACATCCCCGCATCATCCGCTTCAACTGGGGCGTGCAGTGAGATTGGCCTGTGTTTCGGGACGGGCCTGAATTCGTCGCCACTTTCGGGGGCCTGCTGAGGTTCCGAAACGATATCCTGGACTTGGGGCGGAAGACGACGACGTACATGCGGCAGTGCGCGCTTCAGCATGGAGGTTCCCGTGCCTTTGCGGGGTTTCATCTTCGGACTGAGAACGACGCCCTGAGCAGATGGCCGAAGTACGACGAGCAGAGTAGTGCATATCTGGAGCAAGCGGCGAGGATGAAGTTCAAAGCTGCGTACCTCGCCACAGGGAACAAGACGGAAGCTCGCAAGTTGACCATGGCGGCTTCGGAACAGCATGGCATGGCCGTCATCACGAAGCATGAGCTGTTGCAGAGTCATCCCGAAGATCTGGCGGTGCTGGAGGCACTTACATGGGATCAGCAGGCCCTCATCGACTTTGTGGTGCTCCTGGAGTGTGATTACTTCTTCGGCGTCAGTCCCAGCTCTTTCAGCATCAACGTTGCCGGGAAGAGACACCTTCAGGCGGAAGGACTGTATTCGAGACCATGGAAGATTGGCGGAGACGGCGATGGAAAGAGTTGGCTTGTCGGAAAATACGAACAGTACTGGGAGGATTGGCTGTTCATGTATGAATCTTTGTGGCCTTAACCATTCAAGTCTATTTTATATGGTACTTTGGTCAGAATTCTGCCCTATGCGTTCGGTGGTGTGGCCTGCTAGCAGGACCATGCCCAAGATGCCCATATCAAGCAGCATATGCAGGGATCGCAGAGGTCGGTCAGTGGCACAGTCATTGATGAAGAGGGTTTCGTTCCTTGCATTCAACGACCACACAGAAGTGGCCACACGGTCAATATTCGTGGTCCTCCTCCAGGGGCGGGGCAGGCTGGAAACTGGTCGGTGCGGATCGACAGGTTGACAGTGCGATTCCAAGCCAGCTAGCAGAGTTCTGCAAGCTCATTCCCGGCCTACACTCGTCGGAGGGCAGGGACTATGACAGCCGTTCCGAGCGCTGGAGCCCTAGTACGCGGGACAGTGCACGAAGCCCGCCCCCCGAACTTGAACAAAGTGAACCCTCCAGTGGGTTTCGTGGTGGGCTACCCCTTCAACCAAGGATCTGGGTTAGCCGATGGCTTTTGATCTCTGGTCGAACAACTAATTTGCTCTTTTTCAGGGTCCATTTTTAGAAGGAAGTGTAGCATTCGACGCTGCTACTCTCTGTCTCAGACAAGGGGAGCAAAGAATCTGAAGCGATTTCCTGGATCGTACTTCCTCTTAAGCGCCCGCAGTCGCTCAAGCCTCCAGGGCGTATATCTGCAGTAAGTAGCATTAGCGAGTATATGGACAACACAATGCAATGTAATCCTCACCCATACATGGCCTGCAGGCTCTCGTCGCCATGCGCATAGTTGACGTAAGTGGTTTTCTCAAGGCCTCCGAACGCAGCAGCTTCCATTGCTTTGCTCCAATGCTCGGCCGCTGCGTCTAGAGTTGCGTTACCGACCGCTTTATAGGAAATGGCTGGGGAGCTGTCCGTCGTCAGATCATGTTCCGAGTCAAGTCTTAGCCCCAGGAAAGCTTACAACAAGAGTCTCTGTTTGCGATCGGGGAAGGCTGTGCTGTCGGAAGGGACAGCTTGAACTGCTTGCACCGAATATCCCTCGAGCATGCAGAACGAGTGGGCAAACGCTTCCTCGCTCCTCAGCATCTCACTAAACAGGTTGTACCATTTCCGCAGGGCTCCCGTTTCGTACGTGTCCACGACGGCGCCTCGGAGAAAGACTGTGCCCTGTGGCTGGCATACCGGGCTATTCATGTCAGTGCCCATGACGGCCATGACTCCAGGGTATTCGGTGGCTCCGGACGAGTAACTAGCCGGGCCAAGGGCATGAAATGGGTCAGTGTACCCGCCACGCCCCTCGACGGGCCCATTCCAAAATATCGTTAACACGATCACCGGCTGTTAATATAGAGTAAGTCAAACTTCCCCTGGCATCTGTCAAGGACGCCAACTCACCTTATCTGGATCAATTGCCTCATTCCTCGCCCAAACAGACCAATGCACCACATGCTCCGGCTGATCCCGCATCACCTTTTCCACCAAGGTATACAACTCCTCCAACCTATCCCCCTTAAACGTAAAGATCTCATAAGCCCACTCTCTCCTGCCCTCCTCCACATCATACACCCTCACCGTCAGCTCGCTCACAACCCCAAAGTTATGCCCGGCCCCTCGCAGCGCCCAAAACAAATCCACCCTCTCCGCCCCAGAAACCACCACAACCTCCCCGCTCCCCAGCACCAGCCTCACACTGACAATCTGATCCGCCACCAAGCCATACTGCCCCTGAAGAATCCCATGCCCGCCCCCGAGCGCCGGCCCCACCACGGACACGCACCCGCACAGCCCAGTCGGAGTCTGTTTCCCCGCCGCCCACAACCTGTCCACCACCTCCGAGACTAGCAGCCCGCCGCCGAGGGTGGCTGTGGCTGTCCCTGCCCCGTCCTCGGGGTCCAGCTCAAATTTGGTTAGGTTGCGCATGTGGATCAGCACGCCGCCCTGCATGCGCGCCAGCCAGCGGCCGGTGCCGTGGCCGCCTGTGGCGACGAGGAAGGGGATGTTGTGCGCGTTGGCGTAGCGGATCGTGTGGGCGATGTCGGATTCCATGGCGGGGACGACGACCACGGCTGGGTGTGGGGAGTTGAGCGGGTTGGAGGACCAGCGGTGGGGGAGGAGGTGGTTGAAGGATGGGGCGGTGTCATCGTTGTCTGGGAGGACGATTAGGGCGGATGGGGAGAGGAGCGGGCGCAGGGTGGACTCAATGTCGTCGTGAGACATGGATCGGGGGGCGTGGAATGGAGGACGTGGAAAGGGCTGCCAGGAGTGGGGGGCTGCAAGCAGGATGCTGACTGCAATGCTGATGATGATGCCAAAAGTGACGGCCCATCTGGTCTCTGGATTGAGGCTGAGCATTGTGGTCTGTTGTTTTCGGGAGGTTGAAGGTGGAGATGTTAAGAATGAGCGTCAGGTAGTTGGGCTTGTCGGCAGCACAGAATATGACAAGAGGAGTGTACCCCCCATAAGTGGAATAAGTGACACCCCCGACCTGCGACCAGGAAAGTTCTTGAAAAGACGGCGGGATGGGGAGAACTCCCGTGTTCAGTTCAGTTCAATAGCCGCTTCAGCTGCCGGTCTACCCTTCCGATATTCAAGGAACAGCAAAGAAGTCGACCGCCGTTGGATGTGCTCTTGACACAACCTTTGTTGTGGAACCAGCCACAATATGGATGATAGGTCAAACTTTCCGAGCTTGAAACATAAGCAATGACGTAGTCGAACCAGGATCAGTGAGACCGAAGAGAATTTACAATCTCCTATTCCAGTCTCCAACTCCCCATGGCCGGGGGCTCTGAGCGGAGCCTATTTGAGAAGACGGATGTCTCAGAGGGTTTCTGGGGCACTATTAGAGGAATTTCTAGGTATTTCGCTTGGCCCAGGGCACCATTGGGCTGGCCTTTAGTATTTCGTAGATATGCACAACGTTTTTCGTGACACGTAGGCCGCGGAGCTGTTGTGGGCATAATGGAAACTTAATGCACAGGCCACGATTGGGAAGAATACAGATACCTTACCTAGTAGTGCAGTTTCCTCGAGCAGCCGGAGGCCCGGAGCAATCATGACTCCGGGCCGACCACCATCTTCCAGCCCCGAGGATACCCGACTCTGGGCCCAACACTTTCACTTCAGGCGCCACAGTAACAGCGCACCGTCTAAGCAGAGAATTTGCCGCAAGAACACAACAGCATCGAGAGTGCTCACAGATGGGAAAGACGTGATCCAGGCCAGCGAATTACAGGACCCGCCGCAGTACGCATGCCTCAGCTATCGATGGAGGGAGGTTTTGGAAGGAGTGCTGACGACAACTGCGAGTAACATTCGGGACCACTTCCGCGGCATTCACGTGGACAGACTGCCCAAGACCATCATGGATGCCATCACTGTGTGCAGAGCGTTAGATATAGCCTACCTTTGGGTTGACGCCCTGTGCATCATACAAGAGGATCCAGACGACTTCGCTCTTGAAGTGGCAAGGATGGACGAGATTTATGCCAACTCGCACTTAACAATATACGCTAAGCACGCGATGTCGTGCAAAGACGACTTCCTCGGTCCCCAGACCCGCGGTAGTCAGGGTTGGCAGCGGCTATCGTCTGTTCACAGCCCCAGTGGACGCCAGTGTTTCATCAGGACGGAGCACGCCGATGAAAATCATGCCGCTAGACACGTGGCGGCCCTAGACACACGGGGTTGGTGCTTCCAGGAATCGATGCTGCCCAGGCGCCAGCTGATGTACTACGGGGATGAAATGGTATGGAAGTGCCAGCACAGTTACCTCTGCGAATGCGGCCATGTCCTGCCCGACGGCCACGCCCACCCGGCAGAGAGAAGCGGGCTAAAGCGCACCTGGGATGATATAATGCCGCCTTGGATGCAAACGAGCGATTTCTCGTTTTTCGACCACGTTTCTGTCTGGAAGGATCTTGTGCAAGACTACTCACCCCGGCTGCTCACGAGACCAACAGACAAGCTCGCTGCAGTGTCTGGTCTTGCAAGGCGGTTATATGATCGTTCCAGTCCCGCCGAGGGATCTGGAGGTCGTGACACATTCCATGCGGGACTGTGGGGGCGCAATTTCGTCGAGCAACTCTCTTGGGTGCCGACATGGTCTTCGCCGCGGCGGCGTCTAGACAACGACGTCCCCACGTCGTCATGGGCATCTATTGAGGGTGCGGTGGCATACAACTCCGTCAGCAAAGGACATTTCTCTCCCCTCTCGTTGCTCGCGCAGATTCGCAATGTTGTCTGTTCCCCGGTTCATCTCGACAACCCCTTTGGCCCCGTTCAGGCTGGTGGCTACCTTGACATCTCACCCCCGCTATTGCCTGTTAAGCTGGCCGTACTGGACGAGGCGGAAAGACCCGGAACCCTTGTCTATCTGATGAGAGGGCAGGGCACAAGGACTCCCTGGATCGAAGTCGAGGTTGATGTAGACGCGGAAATCTCGCCCCTGTTCCGTGATCCGAGTGAGCGAAGGTGTCCGTCCGACCGTACATATTGCTTTGCCCGGGGTTGCGCCTGCTGATACCGGGTATCGGAAAAATCATTCCTTTGCTGTCCGCTGTACACAGACGCAGATGCTCAACAGAAACGTGAAAACAACTTCAGGAACCTCTCTCGACACTATGCTACTGTATGTACTCCTAAACTATCGCAAATAACGTTCCTGATTCTAGAGAGCGCCGTTGAAGAGAAGGTGTATCAAAGGGTGGCAGTTGGATCTCCGTATTTGGAGACGGATGATGACGGGTGGTTGATGAATCGGACAACTGTCTATAAGATCCGAGTTATCTAAGAAAAGATGAGAAGTTGGTTTATGTGAAGGAATCGATTTCTTCGTCTGAGCTGGCAGATGAAGAAGGGCAACCAAGGTGTACTAGAGTAAAGACACCACTTGCTGAAATGCTGGAATGATTGCTCGGCTGATGGTCCTCAAGGTCATATGGTGGCCCAGTGATTCCCCTATCATTTTGATGACATTTCAGCCAGATGTTCGTCCTTCAGCGAGGCGTAGCTCCAATCCTCCTCCTTGTTGTCAGATTGGGTAACTTGAGAAGAAACGTTGCTATTAGTTACTTTATCTTCTGCTTGATTGCCAGCCAAAACCCAGGAATCTACCTACCTTCTTGTATAATCGATGCCTTTAGAGCGGTGCGGTCATTCTTGAGGAAGTGGGAAGAGAGCATGTCCAACGTATTCAGTCACCGAGGTCGTCAACAGAGTAAGGAAGCTTCGGTCGTGATTATAACCGGTAGGTGCCTGAGATTCAAGTTCCCTATGCAAGGGCACGACGTCCCTGAGTAATACTGGTAATAACGGTAGACGACAGAATTCAACAAAATACATCTAGAGCCGTCCGACCTTCTTTGGCACGGGGCATCTTTGTCAAGTCATCCAGTCTGCTACTGCACTGATTATATGCGCTCGGGACCGTCAGTTGTTCCGCCTAGCCTGGATAGAAACTCGTTCTCAGACTGGAACTGCCCCCAGGTTATTATAACCAATGCCTCCCGGCTGCTGGATTATGATTCATTACCCATTTACCTAACTCGAAGTCGCTGTCATTATTGCCGATACGCTCCGCGAGTTTGATATCCCTCCGCTGGACGCTGCCCTCCATATCGCTGAGACCGGCATGCAGGAAGTAAGGCGTCGCATTCGACTAAGCTAATACCCTCGGCGCTCTCGGAGATATTTATTCCGCCCCAGTCGAAAAGGCCTATAAAATGCCATAAGCGGGCTAGTGGTAGTGCCAGAGTAGTAGTACCAGGTTGGGATACACAAGTATTTCTATTGCCAGTGAACTGGTTAAGTTCTATCTCGACATCGACGAGCTTGCCGTTTTCGTTCCTAAGACGGGCCCGAAGGATGTGGCCATCGTCGGCAGAGGTATTCTTAGCCGAAGTATAGAAAGATATTGTTAGGATAAAGACTATGAGCAGGAAGAGTTTCCGGGCGATAAAAAGAACGGCTACTACAAGTAGAAGAACAGGTGTTGAAACCGCACTGCCACTCGGAAGCTCCCATATCCAGTTTGATACCTAGTTTGAAGCCTGCGCACCCGGTTTGAGACTGGAGATGCTGAGACAGGCCCCAGCATGCGATACTGGACAGGAGTGCGTCCATAGAGGTAGAAAACAGGGCATTTTCCCACCAAAATAACAAAGAGAAAAAGACGAACAATTGAACCTGTTTGAACGCTCAATTTTTGACCACTTTTGACCGTCCTTTTGATATCCAACTTTTGGTGGCATTTTGGCTCGGTTTGCCTCTGTTTCAACAACAGACCTCGAAGTATTTAAGCTTGTGAATGACAATGGTACCTACCTGTAGTGGACCGTATATATCGTAGCGTAATGCATACTAGATACCTGAGGCAAATTAGACGGAACGGAGGCCTTAGAATCCTATCGCTGTACTAGCCGGTGGGTGGATTGTGGATATAGCTTAACAAGGGGAAGGGAAATAGAGAGTGGGCGGAGGGATAACCCGTTCTTGCTGCGCAGCCCCTACGTCGTTGCGGAGAGCCTGAGATTGGAAGCCGATAAAATACGGGAAGTGATCAACGACGGTCAGTTACTTGGAACTTCACATACATACCAAGTACTTGGTGTTCTAGTCTCTTACCTAAAGTCTATGGTAGTTTTAACTCTTAACCCCTCAAACCACCCAGTTTGACGGCATCGTTTCTAGGCAAGCATATCACAAATAAGAAGAGTGTGTGAAGATGAGGAGCTGACCATATGGTGAACATTCGGTACTACTAGTACCTTCGCCACCACCAGTCCGCACCGCGTCTTGATAATTGCAATGCCGTTGTCAGCCGAAGGGCGCGGAATGTTAATTGTCGTCGCACACGCCGCCCGCGTTTAGCTGCAGCTAAAGGCGGGGCCGAATCTGCTCCGCTGCGGAGTCTAGGCACGGAGAGATTCTGGACCCTGTTAGTCACCGATAAAGAACAGAGTAGAAAATCTTCAACTCCCCGCTCCCCATCCGAGCTATCCTGACTTCTCTCGAGGTAAGACCGTAAGGTAGGGGCGAGGCTAGCCCGGCAAAGACAGAAAAATAAAATGACTGTCGGAACAGACGACACCCAGCCGCTGCTACGAAGCGTCACACACGAGGGGCACCAGGTCTACACCGACCCTGCTCCCGCACTGCAAGATGGCACCGCCGACATCGCCGCCGACACCACCATCGTCGATTTTGACCCCAACGGCGACGCAGAGAACCCGCTCGAGTGGCCCACACCGTTCAAATGGGCCGTCGTGAGCATGCTCGCCTTCATGGCGTTTACTGTGTACGTTTTATTTTCTCGCTCCAGTTCTTCCCCCTCTTTGTTTGCTGAGTCGATACATGAGGAAATTGACTGACATCTATGGGCCAGAACATTCACCTGCATCAGCGTGGTCCCGCTCGCCTCCGACATCGTGCGCGACCTGTCCGGGTCCGCGGACCCCTCCAAGTCGGCCAGCGTGCTGCTCGTGACCATCTGGGAGCTGGGCGAGGCCGCGGGCCCCTTGCTGATCGCCCCGCTGTCCGAGATGTTCGGCCGCTATCCGGTCATGAACGCCGCCAACGTGCTGTTCATCGTGGCCACCGTGCTGGCGGCGACGAGCGCGAGCGTCCCGCAGTGTATCGTGGCGCGCATGCTGAACGGCCTGGCGGTGGCGAGCAACGTGCTGAACCCTGCGATTGTCGGCGACATGTTTGCCAGCGAGGAGAGAGGGAGTGCGCTGAGTCTGATCTATCTCGCGCCCCTGATCGGTGGTGCTATTGGGCCCCTCATCGGGAGCGCCGTCGCGCAGGCACTGGGTTGGCGGACGGTCCTCTGGGCGACGGCCGTGCTCGCGTCCGCGTGTGAGGTGCTTTTCCTGACCTGCTTCCGCGAGACGTACAAGTTGGCGATTCTGAGAAGGCGCGTGAGGAAGTTGGTGAGCCATCACGGCGCAGGGTTTGGGAAGACGTTCAAGACGGCGTTTGATGACGCCGAAGGGGTAGGCGAGCATGCATCATCGGACTGGAGGAAGCTGCGGGACGCGGTGCTCCGCCCGGCCATCGTCTGGTGCGAAAGCGGTGTGTTGATGGCCATGAGCCTGTTCAGCTCGGTCACCTTCGCCTTCTATTACGTCTACAGCACGACGTTTTCGGACATCTTGGTGGACATGTACGAGTTGTCGCCGGTGACAATAGGCTCGTGCTTTACCATCTTTTGTAAGTGGTTTCCCTTTCCTGCTCTTTCTGCGTTCATCGCCACTTGCGGACCACTAACTTTCTACAGCCGTTGGCTCGACCCTCAGCGTCTTCCTCTGCAACAGCACGCTGGACAGAATCTATATCCGGATGCGTGACACACACAAAGGAGTCGGCAAGCCCGAGTTCCGACTGCCTCTGGCCATCCTTGGCGCTTTCGCTCTTCCGCTCTCCATAGCGGCTTATGGCTGGGCCTCCGAGCTGCACCTGCCGCTGGTGTTCCTCTTGTTCGCTGTCTGTGCCATGGGCACGGCGCTCATGTTGGCCATGATTCCCGTCATGGCTTACGTTGTCGACGGGTTCGGCCTCTACTCGGCCTCCGCCATGACCGGAGTTATTGTAACCAGGTGTTTGATGGGGACCTTTCTGCCCCTGACGACGACTCCTCTCGTCGACATGTTCGGGTACGGATGGGGGTTCACGGTGCTGGCCGGTTTCGGTTTGCTCCTGGCTCCTATCCCGATTGTGATGCTCCGGTATGGAGCATACTGGAGAAAGTTTTCCAAGTACAGTCGTGATGCATAGGCAAATGCCCAATAACGACTCACGCTTTAAAGCATGTGGGATGACGATATGACAATGGAACCAAAAGCGGTAATGCCCAAGGTTATGACTGTATGGAAAGGGGTTCATGTAGATGCATTAGATAGATGCTGAATAAGATGTAATGGTAAATCATGGTGGGTAAACACTGTCATTCCCCTCCTGCCCGGTAAGCATGCCCTCGGGTACGTCGTTAGAAGTTCCCATTCGTAAAATCCAACACGACAGTTTTCTCCACAAGGGGATCAAGCTCCTTTTTGAAAGCCTGATGTGCCGGGTCTTGCTCGACATAATAGTTCCTGTCGTTGGCATTTGCGAACTCGACGACAAAGGCATGGGTCAAACCGTTCTATGGCGAAACTCAACGTCAGCGTGTCAGCAGGGCGAATAGACGCCCGAGCACTGACCTGAAGCCCTTCGTGGGAGTTGTCCTTGCCGCCCTGGATTCGCTTGATGTATGGATAATTCGAGTTCGGCGCCAGACAGTTGTCCTTGAGTGAGAGCATCTTGGCGCATGCCTGCAGGAAGTCGGTCATAGGCATGAGTACCTACTAAGTATCGACATGCAAACTCAAAGCATGGGCAATACGCACCACATCGACCGCGGCCGGGTCGGCATCACGCTTGAACTGGAACATGACAAGGTGGGTGACGCTACGGGTCCCCGGCACGCTGCTGGCTATCGACGACGACGCAAAGCCGATGGGGTCGAAGAAAACGAAGAGTACAAGCAGGCACACCGCTGCAATAGTGATCCTCAACACGTGAGGCTGCGCTCTTGTTATGTCAACCATTTTGAGGTCCGATCCTGAACGATGAACAGAGAGTTGAGATGGGCGGTGAGTTTGATGATGACGATGATGTTGTTGGAGAGCCTGAAAAGGGTCAGGATCAGCGAATTTCTGAGCCAAACAGCACGTGACCGCTGGGAGAGTCAATCAACAGAGCTGTTGGTTTGCCTTAGCAATGGGCGGGGTAGCTGTAGTTTTTCTCAAGTTGCTCCCTTCAATTGAAGTTGAGAGAGTTATTCAACCAGGCTTTTCATCCGGATCCTGAATGCTATGCCCAGCCCTAGCCATTTCATGAATCGCGGACTAGAAATTGGGGAAGCTAAGTTCTAGATCTTGCAGCCCAAATTATTGTCCAATATCGTCCAGTTCACCGCCTCCTTGATCCGCCAAAAGATGGGTAACTCCGAACATCGGTGGCGAGTAGCGTCATGCTTGATAGCTGATCCGGGACGGCCGGGTAGCTGGCAACGGCAATTACAAGTTGCGGTCGACTGAGTCACTTATGTATATGTAGTAAGGCACCGTACCTAGATAGCGGGTCAGGACTAAATCGTCTCAATGCTCAGTCTGGGGTTTGTACATACAAACACCCCGCCGTTACTAACGTTAACTCCGCGGCTGCTTTTCTTATTTAAGGCCCCAGCTCCGCTATCAAGGAACAGATATTGCGCTTAAAGGTCTTGAATTCGATCAAATCGCAAGACTCAACATTCAACATGGCTCGACTCGCCATCAACAGCGCCATCAAGCTGCCCAGCGGCTATGAGATTCCCCAGCTAGGATTTGGTGTAAGCACACGCCTTCTGATGACCTTGTCCATGTTGAACACGCCGATTGGTAGCTAACAGACTCTCGCACGACAGGTTTATCAGACGTAAGAAACATCAGGCATGAGCACTTTAGGTCATAGGACTAACTACGGCCAACCAGACCGCCAAAGGACACGGCCAGATGCGTGGCAGAGGCCTTCAATTCTGGCTATCGCCATGTACGTTAACCTCCCGTTAAAGTCAACCACATCTGTCGCGGATTGAACTCACACCGGGTTCCCGGACAGATTGATTCCGCAGCGATGTATCGAAACGAAGGTGCCTGCGGAGAGGCCATGCGGGCAACAGCGTCCTCGATTCCGCGCGACCAGATCTTCTTCACATCCAAGGTCCCGCCCAACAAGATGGGCTATAAAAGCACCACGGCCCAGGTGGATGAGACCCTCGCCAAATCTGGTCTGGACTACATCGATCTGATGCTGCTGCACTCGCCTTACGGCGGCTCCGCCAGGCGCAGGGGCTCCTGGAAGGCTCTCGTTGAAGCGGTCGAGGCTGGCAAAGTCCGCAGCATCGGCGTGAGCAACTATGGCGTTCACCACCTCGATGAGCTTGAGCAGCACATCGCCGAGCTTGAGGAGGAACGCGGCGGCAAGGGCAGGGGCGGCGTCATCAGCGTCGGTCAATGGGAGATTCACCCGTGGTGTGCCCGGAAGGACATCGTCGAGTGGTGCGCCAAGCGCGGGGTTGCTGTGGAAGCCTACAGTCCGTTGGTCCGCGGGAAGCGGTTCGGTGAGCCTGTTCTCAAAAGGCTGGCGGAGAAGTATGGGAAGAGTGAGGCCCAGATCTTGGTTCGTTGGAGCTTGCAGAAGGGATTTATCCCGCTTCCCAAGAGCGTCAACCCCGACCGTATTCGGTCGAATGCGGACGTCTACGACTTCGAGATCACTCCTGAGGAGATGGAGGAACTGGAGACGGACGAGTACTCGTATGTGTCGTGGGACCCGACCACTGCATCGTTGGATGAATAAGTGTTCATCGGCTGCGGCAAAAAAAACGATCTCACAGTTGACTCTCAACGCAACACGAGGATTATACTATCTGTTTCCCATAGAAACTCTATGCGAATCTCGTCAGCTCATTACAGTACTGTGAGCTCATAACTTGATTTGAACTCAGATACATCCTGCCTCAACACAGCACGAACCAAAACATATAAAAGGAAACAGTCAACACGATCCCCGACGACGCTCATACCACGTCCAAACCAGCCCTCTGGAACAGCCGCTTCAGCACCTCAAGGTCATCCCACCCAAGAACCAAGCTTCCAGCCTTAAGAAACTCCCACAAGTCAGCCATGGACCCACCTTCCTCCCTCCAAACCTCAGCATCCTCCCCTCCCAGCTCCTGCCCATACGCCACAGCAGCGGCAACAAACGCCACAGCAAGCACCACCCACGCCATAGCATCCTCCGCCGTCACGCTGCCAGACGGCTGGCGAAACTCGATCGTCCCGAGGTTACCGACATCCATGTCATCGGGACTGCGCTCAGCAGCCGTCAGCAGCCCCGCGAGATTCCACCTGTAGGTCTTGCCGCGGACAAAGTGCGCCTGTCTGCCCCTGGCCCGCGCGAAGTTTGTTTCCTTGGAGTAGAGGTTCATCACTTCGACAATGGGGCGGGGGTGCCTGTCGTTCTCTCCACTGCACTGGGCCGTGGCGGCGGCGGTGGCGTCGATCTTAGCTAGGCACTCGGCCAGGCTCAGGCCGGCGAGCGACGGGTTGTCACGCGAGCGGTTGGACTTGGTCCAGTAGCATTCAGGGTTGCGGCGCTCGGGCGGCATGAGCTGGTTGAGGGCTTGCTCGAAGTAGAGCACTGCTTTGGCTAATCCGGCGAGTTCGGTTGGCGAGATCGGGCTGGTGCGCGAGATGTGGACGTGGGAGGAGCATTTGGGGGTTGGGATGAGAAAGTAATGGTTGTTGGTGTTCAGGACGGCGAAGATCCTCTGTAGATCGACGCTCAAGGTCGTGATAGAACTGGCTGTGTAGATCGGGGAGATCAGCTCGATGCCATATTCGTCTGGGATATTCAAGGAGTCAGTTGTCAACACTAGAAATGAGTAGGGGATGTGAGGCTAACAAGGATTCTCGCCCTGAACTGTGAGTTCCCTGACAATAGACCATTTTCTGTAGCTGTCGTTCTCTTGGACACTGTTTGGGATGCCAGCAGTGCTCAATCGATGGCTGAACTCGTTAGCAAGGGTGTCCCATTTTCCGGGCTTCTTGTCCGGGCATCGCAGAAGGACTTCGATCTCGATGCCGAACTTATATGACTCTGGTTTAACTGTAGCCATGGCGGCGAAGAAGCCGGAAGTGAGACAAGGGAAGAGGAGCTTCACTGAGGACAGTGCTTGACTACATGGGAGGAGAATGCCGCTCTACTCCTGATCTTCTTATACTTTGGGTTATGCTTTCCTCGAAACATCTCTATCAAGCCCCATGGGCACTTTCCTTCATTGACTTTGCCATGTCCGGCTATCAAAGCGCCTACGGGCTGGCACGAGAGCCCACGTCTCATAACCAGGGAGAGCAATCCCTAGGTATCATGTGTCCGTAACAGTCGGGACCTTCTTTGCCCATTCAATGGTTTTTCGCCAGCTCAACGCGAAACAGCCAGGCGTTACGCCATACAGCGCTCGGATGACCGTCGATCCGCAGCTCGATCCTAGGATGTTGAAGCACGCCTGGCAGGATCGCATTGACTGATAGACAAAGATTGTGGGCGAGCGGCTCTGACGACATCCCGTACCAAAACTTCTAGCCGATCTGAGAATATCTCTTTGGATCTAGGACTTATTGGCAACGGAACACTCCGCGACTGATACACCGGTGGCAGGAGCTAACAAGTCGGCGTCTCGCCAACCGTTTTGTCATGCCGAGCCTTGTTCTCAGTAGCGTCTTTAAATCAACCGACCAACTTATATACCTTGACTATTTGACTAGCCCCCATATGTGGGTAACGTTTGGTGCCATCAAAGAGGGCTAAGCCCCAGAGAATCCACCGAAAGAGAATATTGGCACTAAGTAAGCTGTTGGAAACCCGCCGACGCTGAACCAGATTTTAAGGGACATATTTACTACTCCTGTTATTGAAAGAGAACAGACTACTCAGAGAATTAGCAGTCTATGCGTAACTGTAGGTCCTAGTACAGTACATGCCACTCTAGCTCAAGAAGATCAGCCCTGCGGGCCGCATAAGCGGTGGGCAAAACCCAGGCCCGGTCCTCTTGTGAAGGAGGTGTGACGGTCAACAAGGTGCCCAATCATGAAGGACCGCCTTGCGATAAGCGACATGTACGGCGCCTCTCTCAAGAGAAGCCTCGAGCCACATGCACATGTTGACGTGCATCGGAGCCTCAAAACGTGGCAGATTATAGATGCATGATGCATGCATACGATCAGTGTCACGTTGTGGCCTTGCCAGACAGTCATTGGAGGTGTGAGATGCTTTGCCACCCCCCTGGATGAGGGAGTCAGATGGCAGCATTATAATCAGCGTAAGGCGTCCGGTACAACGAGAAACGATGTTGCTCTGGCACCCGAAGCGACTCTAAGCGCCGGGCAACACAACGCCAGTGGGGACCATGGTGCTGAGCCTCGGAAGCGGGCTGCCGAGAGGCCAACTAGACGCTGGGACCAACCATTGATGTGGACATGGCCATGCACCATGTGTCGAAGCCGTATGGTTTAGATTGAGACATTCTGAATCTCAAATGGCGAGGGGCTCACAGGTTCTTGATTAGTAAGAGATGACTCGGTGGTGGTGATCACTTGGCGGATTAAACTTCCTTTTTTCTCTGTTAAATGTTAATTATTCCTTCTCGTCTTCCCTCTTCTTTCCTTTTCCCTCTTCTCTCCTTTTCCCTCTTCTCCTCTCCATTACCTTCCTTCTCAACTCTGGAGGAAGGAATCGTTTCAAGTTGCGGCATAAGTCGAGCCGTGGGTGGTACCCGTGCCTTCCAGCCTTACACGGCTTCCGAACGGCAAGCAGTAGCCGATTCTTCAGGAGTGGGATCTCTCTCCGATAGCGTTCGGCATAACTGTGAGTCTAGCAACGGATTTGCCAATGTCGGCCGCAAATCCGCTATAGCAGTCACCTGCCGGCCACAGCATATGCCGGCTTCAAAGTTCGACCGTCTTGCAAGACAGACGCAGGGAGGCCGAGGTTCCATCATGACTGTCGGACAGTTCCTGCTTTGCGTTCAGGGGATGCAAGCCTTCCGGATGCGGATCAGACACCATAACCTTTCAGCCACTCGCCCCTTCCCTGCTTCAGCCTATACATCGGATTGGTTCTGTACAGGTTAGGTAGTCCATCCAGATGATGATGCGTTTGTCACTTGGTCGTCCAAGCTCCAGGGTCCAGGTTCAGGATCGGCGGTCCAGGGTCCAGGGTCCAGGGTCCCAGGGTCCACTGCGGCCGAGCGGGCGCTAACATGCCCCACCGAAGATCACTTGCAGGGCGGCCTCACGACGCGTCATACAGGCTGACAAATTGGTGTGCCCCGCGATTTCATGGAATCCGACCCCGCAACAGCAACCCTCTTCTAGACCCTGCCAAACTTCCCTCAAACTCAAAGCAACCTCCTCAGGTGTAACTTCAACCAAGAAACCCAACTCCCTAAACAGCCAGTCCAATAAGCGCCGAAGACAAACCCCCCCAACCCCAAAAATGGCCGACCAAGAAACCGTCCAGCACATCACCTCCCTCGAGTCCCTCAGCTCCCTGACCTCCACGCACAAATACCTCATCCTGGACTTCACCGCAGTGTGGTGCCCGCCATGCAAAGCGATCGCCCCGCTGTTCGGCAAGCTCGCCAAGGAATTCGCCGTCCCCAATGTGCTGGCCTTCGCGAAGGTCGACGTGGACGAGGTGCCCGACGTGGCGTCCAAGTTCGGCGTGACGGCGATGCCGACCTTCGTGTTCCTGGTCGACGGCGAGGCCAAGGGCGTGCCCGTCGAGGCCGTGGCGGCCGGTGGGAGCGTCAGCAAGGACGACCAGGGCCGGGTCGTGCAGATCCGCGGGGCGGACGCGCGGAATCTGGTCAGCGTTGTGCAGGAGGTCGGTAGGTTGGCGAAGGAGGAGGGGGGAAAGGCGGGTGATGAGGAGAAGGTGAGACCTTTTTATCTATCTGTCTCTGTTCTGGGGTGCTATACTGTTTGGGAAAGGATCGAGAAGCTTACTGACAATGTTCTAGACCGCTTAGACGCTGCTGACGTGATATGATATCGGTTGGGTAAGGATGTTGGTTACGACTGGCGGCTAAGAGGACCGGCCACGCGGCTGCAGAGCAGGAGGGACGGCTCGAGCATGGGCTTTGCGGGAGATGATAGAACTCAACGGAGCAACGAGATACCCTCAATAGCATGCGGTCCAATGCCATTGGATAACATGGACTCTTGCAAGTTGCTTCAACACCAGTTGTTGGCCAGCTGCTTCAGTGATTATGCTTCGGTGGCAGATCAAGAACGCTGGAGAAAATAAGTCTCGTGCGGTATACATACGTGCCCCGTGGCCAAATGGTATCATAGTCTAACACTAACTCCAGACGGTATCGCGACTCAGAGAAATCCACCCAAGCCAAGCTCCATAGTCCCTTCTAGCCACGCCAGACAGATTATGCCATTCCAAATACAATTGCTGAGATCTATCCCCGGGTCAGAGAGCACACCGGTGTCCTCCGTTGCCGGATAACTGTTCGAACAGGGATGGTTTGCCACCACCCTCCCAAGCACCTGCACCCACTTGATGGCATCAGCCGAGTGAGGTGGCCCCTGTCACGGCAGCTCGTCGCATCGATCGCTATCATTCGACGGTAGTTATCCCTCATTGTGTTCACTGCCATTGACCGGAACCGAGTAAGCATCCGATTCGCTTTCGCCTTGGAGTAGAGACGCTGGGGGAAGGGACGGTCTTCGATCTGCCTTCGAGCTGCTCGTGGCCTTCGTCGATAGTATCCCGAGACTCCGCCGTCTACCCGTGCTTTCCTTTGCCGTCCCGTCCACCTCCCTTTCGTCACTAGAATCCCCTATCTGTGTTCGTGACTTGGAGAGCGACGGACGACTCCCATTGCTTCGAGTGTGCGCGCTTGTCGTCCCTTGGCCAGACAAGCCTCCCTTGAAACCCGTGATTCCCCGCCAGCGACCCAGGTTCCAAAATGAAGAGCTTCCACTGGGCGATTCCGACTGCGGTTGGACGGTATCCTCATTTGCAGACCGGAAGGTAAACCCAGGAGTCGGCGGAGCCGACGGCTCGTCTTGCTTCGAGTGTCGCCTGTCTTTTGGCCGATCCTTCTCCTTTACCAACCGCATGGGGACGCTCTCGGATCGGGCGCTGAAGACGCTTGCGGTGGGACTTGTCAAGGTGCTGAAGGCGCTACCAGCCCTATCTCTATTTCGAGCCGGCAACGGCCCGGCATATGGCTGCTTCCTTGCCTCGCTTGCCGTGTTGTTGTACGCCGAGTTCAGCGATGTCCTGCTGGCTTTGGTCGGGCTGAGAGAGCGCTCGCTACGCGCTGGCGTCCCGCCACCGTCCGACAACAAGAGGGAGCGCCTATCACCGCCGTGTTCGATGCCTTGCCGCCAGCTCAGTATCCGATCGGAATGCGCCAGAACGGCACCCAACTGAGGGGAGCCAATTGAGCCCGGGGCAACGGGTTGACTGAGCGATCCACGCCTACTGTGTGCCGTGCTGCCGACACTAGTTCTCGTCAGGACACTGCCGCTCCGGGCCAGTCCGCCGCCGACGTAGCCGCTGCCGTGGGCTGCAAGCTTGCGGCTCAACGTGCTGCCCGTTTCCCAGCTGTCGTGTCGTCGCTTGGCGAAAGCGCAGTCCTGTCGGAAGACTTTAATGATGCCCGTGTCACCCGTAGTGACGATAATATTACCGTCGTAGTGAGTGGACCTCGCAATATATGCTGGGCTGGGCTCCGGTCGTTTGGAGGCTGACTCGGCCAGCGCTGGGTTCTGGGAGTCGTTGGTGAGAGCAACTTGGCTTGCTGCGGCGCTGGCGGCTTCCTCCAGACTTTGGAGCACCACTGGCGGGGGGTTACAGAGGTCGTAGATTGGGTCGCCGCTCTGCCCAAGGAGCATCCTTGTCTTGGTAGGTGCAAAGAGCGCTGTCGTAACGATATCCCCATGGGCCTCGAAATACTCGCAAGGCGACTTGTCCTTGTCTTGGACGAGCGCATCGCTGCCGGTCAAACTCCAGAGAAACGTCTTCCGATCTTCACTCCCACAGATGACATACTTTCCGTCATCGGAGAACGTTGCCGCGATCTGACTGCACATGTTCTCATGGCCTTTGAGCTTGACTTCAAGGGATTTGTCCCGCAGGTTGTAGATCCGTATTCGACTGTCATTGGAGGTGATGAGTACGCGCACTTCCCCAGAGCCTGCCGCGTCTGTCGGGGCTGAAGATGCCGAAGCCGTACTCTGCGCCTGCGAACCTGGAGTGTCTATCCGGTTTGGCGGCGGAACGGTCATTGTTTGGATGCCAGTTATCTTGCTTCCCTTCGCATTCTTTCCCCGCGATGACCGCACATGGATCTGCGAGTTGAGCTTGAGCCCCTCCGTGTCGTAAAACATGCACAGCCCATTGAGAAGACCTGCTATAGCCACCTTTCCGTCGGGGGAGAAAGCCACAGCCGTAACGAGGTCAGGTAGTTGGGCCGAGAAGGCGACTGCTTTGTCCGGGATACTCCAGAGCCGAAGCATGGTGTCCAGGGAGCCAGCCAAGAAGAAGCGGTCGTCTCGCGGATGGAATGCCAACCTGGTCACAAAGTCCTTGTGCTTGAATATGCAGAGACAATCTGACCTGCTCATGTGCCACAGCCGGACCGTCTTGTCCATAGACGATGACAGCAAGAAGTTGTTTTTGCTCCAGCTGAGGTCGAGTACCTCTCCGGTATGCCCCTGGAATTCTTTAACCGGCTGGTCCCTGAACACAGGCGCGCTAAGCCTCTCTCCAGCACCGCCATTGACAGCCTCGTCCTCCTCGTGGGCGCGGCGCTCCTCGGGTGTTGAAAGCACGGCCCAGACTCTGACTACATGGTCGCGCCCGGCTGTGGCAAGATATTTTCCATCTTTGCTGAATTCTGTTGCCCAGATCGCGCCTCCGGTCCTGGTCGTTTTCCGACCGCTCGCGCCAGCCACACTAACAGATACCACGGGTGCCCTGCCAATCTCTGCGGGCGAATCCACATCGTTGTCCGTTGGCCGCGTCCCAACAAGCTCCTGGGCGAGAAACACGCGGTTGAACTCTCGCGTCCTCTTGTTGCTCGCTCGTGTTCGGATGTATCGTGGCGGCTCCTTGTGATGCGGCACATAGCCCCCGCCTATTAACGGACTGCCCAGGGTCTGGCTGAAGACGCGAGCATTACTGCCGTCCATGCGAGCCTCGCTGCCAAACTCCGAGTCGGAGTCAAAGTCCCCAAGATCCTTCTTCCGGCCGCCGCGCATGCTCAACCTGCTGAGGAACGAGCTCCCCTTCCTGTTGCGATCGAGCACAGACCGTTAGCCTGTCAATCCAGGATGCGCTACTGGAAAGCCATGTTCCCTACCTCTTGTCCTTGGTCGCCTCGCTCACTGGCACGACATTTCTCGAGAGCTCCGAACTGGCGCGGGCGAGTCCTTCGGCCATCTGGGTCAAGCGCTGTGGGATCGACGGTTCGGTATTCTTTCGCGAGAAAATGTGCTGCGCAAGGTCCGGTTAACCACAGATCCTGCTTGAACGCAAAGGGCAGGCGACACGAAGCGGCTCGTCCATGCTCACCTGCGACAGAGGATCAATGGCAGAGCTGGAACCAGGGGTATGCGCCGGAACGGGGCCCGCAGTGCGAGCTAGGTCGACGCTGCTGCCGTCGCCAGTAGCAGGACCAGTGATCGCAATTGTGGTGTTCGCGGCTTGATCCGCATCCTCGAGCTCCGTTTCTCTGTCCTTCCCTCGGCCCCTCTCTTTCAGCACGGTGCTTGTGCCGTTACGCGACAGTCTCGAGGGACTTTTTGTACCAGGGCTCTTCGGATGGGATGGCGGCGTCGTCGAGGCTTGGCTCCGGGTCCCTGCTGCCGATGCATATAAGCTTCTGGCTGGGGCCCACTGAACAACGAGGTGAGAATACGACGGATACGCGTATGCGGAAGGGTGCCAGCCACCGCTGCAGTTTCGGCGCAAAACGGGTGATAAATGCGCAGCAGCCCGCATCGGCTCACGGGAAGGTCGGGCTGATCAATGCTTACCTCGGGCGTCCAGCGAACTGGGAGGTCTTGGCAATGACCGCGATGACGACGGCGTGCCGATTATCCTCTGGGGGGAAGGGGCTCGAGTGCTGCTCGCTTCGGCAGCCCGCTGCGTGTTCTCGTGCTGATGCCCGAGTGCAGGCGCTGCGGCCTTTATCGTCGACCAGATTCCCGTCATCTTCCCAGCATTGCCCGGTATGTGAGCCACGGCCCGCCAATGATGTCTTGTGGAACCGCGCCGTCTGGCGGTCGCGGACGAAATCGCGGTGCAGAGATGAGGCTTTCGGGTTTTAAAGAGCCCCGATAGCCGGTATCTGCAAGGTGCCCGGTGCCGTTCTCCGTGCCTTCAACGGGACGTGATTCGCTGTTGCTTGGAAACAGGTCCCGCTTGGGCGACTTTGGACAAGGGAGTATTTCGGGACGGAGATGCCTGGCATAAAGAAGCGATAGCCCGGTTGAACTTGTACCTAATAGCAGACATCGGGGGTAATGGTCAATCGTTGGGCTCCATGGGTGTCTTTAATGTATAATCCGGGACCAGAGGGAGTCTGCCCAGGTGGGAAGCAGTGATGACCTTTCCACGTTTCTTTGGCAGTTGCATCATTGCTACCGAGTATGGACTAGCGTGTTGGTGGGACTTGTGCGAAACGGGTCGTTCAGCCAATAGGACCACTGAATTAGAACATTTATGTCGATGGAATGGCTATGACAGTCAGCATCCTCACCTCAGCATATCCGACCCTATTGTCAGATAATTAAATATCTTTACCTTGTGAGAAAGGGTAAGTACCAGGAGAAAATTATAAGCCGACCTTATTTGGGACTATAATTCACTTTTACTATTTTCACAGCGAGAATGGTGCCCACCGGTGCTTGTAGCGCTGTGTTCGGTTGTCTTGAAAACTGGATCTCGGCCGTTCTGTCACTTGTGTGACAACATGAGGCAAACCGATGCTGCGGCAGAGCTACCTTACTGTAGTTGCTGCATCTAATATACATATAGTAACGCGCGGCCGGAACTGGGCCCTTCCGAGAGTAACGGTCAGGCAACGGGAGGCATAACTGGCCCGAATGCCGAGATCGACAGTCTAGCCAAAAGGTTTCATCAAGACCTGACCCTCCGGGGCTGCAACCCATCTAGGTAGTCTTAAAGCCTGCCTTCGCCGACCCCGATGTTCTCTTGCGACTGGATGCTCGTCAACCGTGACACAAATGCCCCAGCCATCAGTGAGTATGGCAATGCATTCAACGCTCCTCGGCAACTCCCACTCCGTGGGGGCGACTACGCTTGCAGCAGCACTCGGTGCAGTAAGTTTCGGAGAGTTCACCCCCGGCTTTCACAGTGTATCAGGGTCTCACCAAGACGAACCAGGTGTTCCTCCTCTACCTGCTCGCACGGAGTGTCTACTATGTCTTCGTCCATCCCCTGGCCAAAGTGCCCGGTCCCAAGCTCTACGCGTGCTCCGACCTGCCGTATCTGTACCAGCTCCTACGCGGCGAGTGGCCGCTAAAGCTGAAGCAGCTGCACGACCAATACGGGCCTGTCGTGCGCTTCACGCCCAACAACGTATCGTTCACGACGCCCGGCGCGTGGAAGATCATCTACGGCCACCGCGTCGCCGGCCAGGAGACGTTCGTCAAGGACTGGATCACCTACCGCCCCACCCTCTCGGGTCACCCGCATATTGTCAATGCCAACGCTGACGACCACCGGCGCCAGCGGCGGCTGCTGTCGCACGCCTTCTCCGAGAAGGCGTTGCGGGGCCAGGAGGACATCATGAAGCGCTACATCGACCTGCTGATCTGCCGGCTCGGCGAGCGGGCCGCCACGGGCGAAGCGGTCGACCTGGTGCAGTGGTACAATTTCACCACCTTCGACTTGATTGGCGACCTGGCCTTTGGCGAGCCCTTCGGCTGCCTCGAGCGCGGCGTGTACCACCCCTGGGTGGCCATGATCTTCCAGAACATCAAGCAGAGCGTGTACGGCGAGGCGATGCGGCGGCACCCGAGGCTCAAGCCGCTCCTGACGCTCATCACGCCCAAGAAGCTGGTGCGCAGCCAGAAGGAGCACTGGGCGCTGAGCGAGCAGACGGCCAAGCGGCGGCTTAACAGCGGCAACGTGTCGCGCGAGGACTTCATGTCGTACATCCTGCGCCACAACGACGAGAAGGGCATGACAACCGGCGAGATCATCGAGAACGCCAACATTCTGATCGTCGCCGGGAGCGAGACCACGGCGACGCAGCTGAGCGGGACCACGTTCCATCTGCTGCGCAACCCCGCCAAGTATGAGAAGCTGGTGAATGAGGTCCGCTCCTCGTTTGCCAGCGACGACGAGATTACGCTGCTGCGAGTGAGCAGCCTCGAGTACATGAACGCCGTCTTCGAAGAGGGCTTCCGCATGTGTAAGATGACAACCCTGTGTCGACCACTGCTCCTGCTTCTCCTGCTTCTCCTGCTTCTCCTGCTTCTCCTGCCTCTTGTTACCCTCCGCCCCCGTAAAACCAATGCTAGAGGCTGTTTGTTGACTAGCCTTCCGAAACCAAAATAGACCCCCCAGCCCCGCTAGCCCTGTCACGCCGCATCCCGCCCAAGGGCGAGTTTATTGACGGATACTGGATGCCCGGCGATGTGAGTAGCGACTACGAATCAACAAAGAGGAGGCATGCAGGCCTGAGACGGGCAGGCTGTGTAAAACTAACTGGCTTGACCCTTAACAGACGGCGGTGGGGGTTCCCCAGTGGGCCTCCTACCAGAGCGAACGCAACTTCCGCAACCATGACCAGTTCGTCCCTGAGCGCTGGCTCGGCGACCCGGACTATGCTCACGACGTCCGCGACGTGCTGCAGCCGTTTTCAGTTGGCCCGCGCAATTGTATCGGGAAGAAGTATGTGACCATTCTTGTTCCATCCCTGGTTTCTTGTTCCGCCGAGTTGCTGATGTCATCAGTCTTGCCTATGCCGAAATGCGCCTGATCCTGGCCCGCGTGCTCTGGAACTTTGACCTGGAGCTCATGCCCGAGAGCTGGAACTGGAACGACCAGAAAATCTACTCGCTCTGGGAGAAGGGCCCCCTCAAAGTGAAGCTTACCCCAGTTTCAACGCAGCAGAGGGAAGAAGAAGCGCAGATTGCTTGTGATAAGGAGGGAAATAGGAACTAACAGGCTAGTGTCCTCTCGAGTTCAGGGGCGCAGAGATTGGTAGGTTTGCACTCCCAAGGGGCTTGAGTTTTGACGGTGCAGCTATATGTTTCTGTATGGGAGTCTGGGGAAAGGAGTGCTGCGTCTTCCCAGATCCGTCAGTCGGTTCCATCATTGGCTCATTCGAGCGTCCCAAGGTCCAGTACTAGCAGTGTACAATACCTACGTCAAACCGATTCGTGCCTTCATCAAGGCAAGATCTGGCTCATGTCCGGCGGCGCAAAGAGAGCTTGGCGGGTTGAAACCGCGCAACAGGCACCGCTTGAGCCTGCAGCAAAGATTTCCTGTAGCCTTCGAGTTATTCAAGACCCGTTTGGGCAGGGATGAGAACTGGCGTGGCTCAAGCCATTCCAGACACTCGCTCAGAGCTTTTCTCTTGATGTAGGCAAGAAGCGCCTCGTGTCATAATACTGCAGTCTCCCCTGCGGGGTTATCAACACTCGCCTCCCCTGCTTCTTCCTCCTCGTCGTCCTCGTCTAAATCGTAAATTGGGTATGTCAGAATTGCCGCGATCCCGCCCAACGCCTCTAACCGCTTCCCGCTCTCATGGTCGCTGCTGAGCAGCCTTACCTCTCCCCCGTCCTCCTTGACCTTGTCCACCAGACCGACGTACTTCTTCCTTGTGGCGATATCCATACTTCGGAAGAATGCGTTGTTGACCAAGAGCACTCCCCCACCACGGCCAACGGCGCCCTCGGCAACTGCCTTCTCTACCGGCTTGGTGCCGTACCACGCCCTCCCGTCGTCCTTGCGCAGACGGTCGTAAAACTCATCCATTAGGTTCGTCTCGATCGTAAACCTTGTGTCGTGCATCGTCTTCTTCACCTCCGGGCTATTCAGCACCTCGTTCAGACTGTGCACGTGGCCGGTACTAGAGTGCACTACGACCGCCTCCTTCGCGATGCGCTGGAGGGCCTTGTCTCCTGTCCTGGCAGCCTCGGACTGTATGTATGTGCGGAAGTCCTGGGCGACATACCCCGGGCTTGCGAGGAGGAGCGTTCGCGGTATGCTGAAGTCGACGGCATTGCGCAGGTTGGACAGTGTCTTCTCGTAGAAGGCGGTCATGCCGCCCGTCGCTTCCTTCGCTGACGAGCGCTTCTTTGGTATTGAACTCTCGACTCGCTGCTTGACGATGGTCCGGAAGTCGGTGATCAGGCAGATGTTGGCAAGACCTTCCTGCATGACGACGGCAGCGATTGCCTCCGGCCTGTCCTCCCTCAACGCCTCCTTCAACGTTTGCGTTGCCACCGAGTCCCAGCCATGGCTCTTCCATATTGTGAACTTGATGTCTGCCTTCTCGTACTTGAGCGTGATCGTATGATGTTGCCCGACACTGACCCACTCATTCTCGTTGACGACGGTGCCCGAAACCTTAAGTTCCGACGCGAGCGGGTCGAAAAACGTCGACTTGACTTTGATCGACAGGTTTGTGCGCACACTCTTGCCGACGGTAGAGCCGGTGGCCGTTGTCATCGTGACTTTGCGGAATGCGGGAGCATGGACGACATCTCCAACGGCGATCAGGTTGTTCGCATGCCACATATCCTCTGGCTCGACGATCAGCAGCGAGACGCCGGCGTCTTCGTCTATCCCTTCCAGCGTCTGTCTTTTTGAAGCGAAGCGCATTTTGCGTACAAGATGTGATGGTAAATTTGTTCTGTATAGGTTTAGCTGTGTGTTACCTGTTTGGACTGCCAGTAGGATCTGGAGCTTGGTCGTGACAGTGAGCGGGGCAGGTTGTGGTCTTCGTGGCGGGGTTTGGCGAAGCTGGCGAAGTGTGGGGTTGACTGTGATGTCAATGTCGACCGAACCCCAAGCTCGTCGAATACAGGCTGTGTTCTAAAGTGTGCCATACTCGGATGCTCTACCGAACCGTTGGATGTTGCATGCATATAGCTTTCACGCGTTTCAAGTTCAACCAAGTTTATAGTTTATGTTGTCCAGGATGCATTGAGGCATGGATGCCAGCTGCCTCCCTTGGCTTCTTCGGTACCAGGTACAGTATATAGTATGGAAGCGTCGCCTTACCTACTGTGTTGACCATGCAGTATATGTTGCGTCCACTCCGTTCATCTCGCCCAAGGTTTTCAAATGTCCAAAGAAGCGGCGGAGAAATGACCGAGCGCGGCCAACATGGTCCAACCAATCCAGGACTCTGCATGCATCACCATACCGCCGTGGGCCACGCCGTGCGCGCGTAGTTGGACAGCCGTGTTTCGCATACTGTGTACCTCATAAAGCTAAGAGCAGGGTGTCCTTTCGAATACTCAACTTGTGGGGTAAGACCCAGAACAGTGGGCCTTTTCAGGTTGTTGAGATGGGACTCAGGTAACGTTATGTCCTCCGTACACAAGTATGCACAATGGCGAGGTGCCCAAGCATATAGCAGCGCCTAAGGGCGGAACTGGCAATATACACATTGCAAGTAGTCGGCAGAGATTTCATCACACTGATGGCCGGTTGGCCCGGGGCCGGAATCTCAATGATCGCTGGGGTGTTGAAGATTGCCGGAGAGACGTGTGTTTCCTGTGGCGCCAATTTATTGATGCTTACACCCTACGTTGTCAGCTTCCTACGCCGTCACCCCAACCATCTTAGGCCGTCACTACAGCCATCTAATCCCACGGTTTGTTTCGTTGGAGATGCTCATGGTTCCCGCAAATACCTAGACCTGCCAACACACATGCAACTGTAAGGTGCAGTGATAAATTTCTCATGTCGGTCTTGAATTTTATACATAGGGGTGTTGTCGGATGAGACGAGAGAATCTTTGGCCGGTGTAGGAATGTATCAATCACAACTGCTTCCCCAATCCAGAGTTCCCCAGCCGATTTCAAGATGCTGCTTCCCTGCACTCATGATCCCAGAATCATGTCATTCCTACCAAACCTCTAGATGTTTCAATCCTCCGCGCCACTCTGTTCCTCCAAACCTGTGACGATCCTCCCAGACTTCGCGGAATCTAGGGTGTTAAAAAGCCACTATTTCCTCCAGCGCCCAACCCATCCGTCATCCATCAGGGAGAAGAGTATGCGAATTTCATGTCCAATTTGCAGTGAGCGGGGAGACTACCTTCCCTATACGCGGCGGAGGATTGTTGGATAGCGCCGAAGAAGACGCTGGACTGGACTGAACTGGATAGAGCGAAAACTGCGGGTCGTAACGGCTGTCGCCAGAGCGGGAGCCATCGTGAAGACGTGAGCCAGGACCGACGCTAAAGGCGTTGCCGCACCCGGGTCCGCACCCTTATCAACTGCGGCTCGAGGGTGTCGTCCTGTTCCATCCCCAACTATCGGAATACAGCATACGTCAGATATCAAGTTTTCTTTGGGAACAGTATCCAGGCGAGGGAAGTCACCTTATTTGGAGTGTCCGTCGGCTGGACGAGTCGGCCCTTAAAGACAAATCTCAGGGAAGCCAGTGCTTTTCCCTTCAGCTCGCAGAATAAGATCATGACCTTTTCCAGTCTGCGACTCCGCCTTATCAGGAACCATATTTCATGGTCATTATAAACGACTCTGAAACGGAGGTGGCCTGGCGGCAGCGGGGGGGTTCGGTGTCGGTGTGCGCAGCATGCGCAGTGTCAGCCATAGTAAGGTTATGGTTTCGGTGAGAGTGTACGGATCCGTAGTCCGTGTGTGAGTGTCTGTGATGCGGAACTTCCTATTACGTGAGGACTTGATTGCAGTTTTTTTGTGTGACTGTTTGGAATGAAAGGCAAGAAATGGAAGGCTTGTGGTGAGCGTTGATAAGTTCGAGTTAGCCCAAGACTACCGGGTAGGAAAACGCTCGCCTTTCCCAACGAACGAAGGGAATTGTCCAAGTCTATGAAAGCTCCTCATTTTGAAGGTTGACCTGGCTTTTGTTCCCGGGCAATCGGTGTGCCACCACAGCGGAACGAGCCAAACGCCGGGGTTGGACAGGCTGGCTTTAGTACTAAGTTTACGGGCATCAATCAAAATGTTCAGACCGCAATTCCCCGTGTCGACTGATTTGAATAAAGAATTTCACCAAGGCAATCGGAGATGGGCAATCAAGGTATCTTGGTATTATATATGCACGTGCCTTGTAGATGTCACTCGTGCGACGGACAACAGCTGAACGGTGCCTTAACTGTGATGACTTTTATACCCCACTCCCTTAACTACAGTGGGGGTCCAAAAGTCTGGGGCACCCCGCTTTCAGAAGCCCCAGAGCCACAATTTATCGATCTACAACCATTAGACATATCGGGTCATAACTCCACACCAGCATGACTTCTAAGGAAATAGATATATACTTTCTTGACTGCAGCCAGCCGCCGGGGCATCGAGTCGATGAGTCGGTCAATCTCGGCCTGGTCAATGGTCCTCCAACACTCCTTGAAACGCCTGACAAACTTAGCAACATCCAGCTCGTTTTTCTTGAGCTCCCATATGTCAGGGTATAGTTTATTCATCCTCCGCTTCAACAATGCCCATATATGCTCAATTGGATTAAGATCTGGGCTGTGAGCTGGCCAGTCTTCGAGGACCTCGATTGCGTGGTTGAGCAGCCACTCGGTCGAGGATACTGAAGTGTGTACCCGAGCATTATCCTGCTGGAAGTGCCTTGTACCGTCATAAATAGGAAGGAGGCCCTTTTGGTGTGCTTTTTGATAGCTCCAAGAGCCGTAGCCTCCTTTTTGAGGTGGTTGATAGTCAGGTTCCATGACGAGGTCGGTCCTCCCTCCTCCACATACCAGCCCAGATCATGACTGAAATGTTACCCTTCCCATGGCTTTTAGCATTGACGAAGTTCTTGTCCCATTTTTGAGAAGGAAACCGAAAAGCCCAGGTGGTTGGGCTGCTTGTATCGTTCTGGCAGGTCGACTCATCGGTAAAGATCGTCTTGAGGTTGTTAGCGAGTTTAGAAGTATAAACTCTAAGGTCACTTACACGCAACAATACTTCGATATTCTCTAACCAAAACAAGCAAACTTATACCGAGCAGCAGCCACCTCCTTCGTCAGTGGGATTCTCTTTTGTGAGCGCCATTTACGCATCCGGTGGTGGCGGAGAACTCGGCGTATCGTCGACCTCGAGATCCGAGTATCAACTGTGTTGGTAAGCAGTTGTGTTGATAGGCGAGGATTCCGCTTTGCCAACTGGATGATGTACCGTTTCTCCCGACGTGTAAGAACCTCCGGCCGACCAGTTCTAGGTCTAGATTCGACAGTGGTTGAAGATTCGAAACGTTGAATGGCGAGGTAGACTGCGTTCCGGCTGACGCCGAAAGCGCGGGCGACGGCCGACTGGCTTGCCCCAGCTGCAACGGCACCTATAATAGCTGCACGTGCAAAACCTGATAGCTCCCCATTTCTCTGACGGCCAGCCGTGAATTTGGACCCAACTTCATCCAAATTGACCATGTTGGGTTGGAGTTCTGCTGGTTGGAAAAATGAAGGGAGCTGTGGACGTGTCGCGTCACGCGTTTAATTGATGTGGGGTGCCCCAGACTTTTGGACCCTCACTGTACCCAACTCCTCTTATTACACTTCTATTGGCGCCAAGTTTTTGAAGGCTGGCCTGCAGCTGGTTGTTTCGCATGCAGTTGAGTGGCACCGCATCGGAACGGGCCAAATGTCGGAATAGGAAAGGCTGGCTTGCATCTCGTGGCCCAACGACTTACGAATGTTGGAAGCGCGCTTCCCGGGGCGGCGGTGTGCATGCAGCCAGATGAAGACCGGAGCCTGAGAGCTGCAGCGCTGCTGCCTTCCATCTTGACTGCCTCCTCATTTTTGAAAGGTGTGACACGATTAGCAGGCGACAACGTGGCGGGTCTCACTTTAGCTCTTTCTGTTTCTTTTACTCCTCAGACCCGGTCTCAGCCTCTCAGCGCCACTGCCAGGTTACAGGTATCGGCGAATCGCGAGGACCGACCTTAAAGAACCTCGTGCATCCTCACCAGTCATCACTCAAGCCCCGACAACTTGTCAACCACCATGAATAGCTTATTAGCCCTAGCGGGCACCTCGCTCTTGAATGGGGGAAGCTCATCGGTCCAGGACCTGGAGGAGCGGATCCCTGGATTCTCAGTGCTGCAGGACTTTTTCAAACGATGGCTGAGGATCGACCTTACAACTCTTCTCACGGTTGCTGCGTTGATGGGGGCAGCATCGAGCGGCGCGCAGAGCCTGCAAGACACGGGGTCCAAGTTCTACTGGTGGATAGTACGCTTCCTGACAGCCTCCATCTCCATCGCCGGGAACGACCGACTCAATCGCGAAGTCCTTAACTGGCTGGGAGCCCACGTTCTGGCGAAAAAGGGCACACGAATCCTGACGGCCAACTCGGAGACGATCCAGAACGACGCCTGGTCCTACAGGCGCGTGTCGCAGGAGCGCAACGACTTCCACCATGAGAAGCGGATGCCCGTGCAGTACCTGCCGACCTTTGGAACCACCTGGTTCATCCACAAGCGTAATCTTTTCATGGTGCGCCGCATCCTGACGAGCAGCTCCCATTACCACAGCTCTTGGACGCGGACGCCGGACGAGTACGCCGGCGCGCCCGAGGGCGATGAGCCGCTCGTGGTAATGTGCATTGGCCGGTCGGTCGAACCTATCAAGAGATTTCTCAACACGTGCCGCGAGTTCGCGGACAAGCAGCGCGAGGCCTATATCACGGTCCGCATCAGCAAACGCACCTACGACGAATCATGGGATACAACTATTCTACGGCCCCTCCGCCCGCTTGAGACAGTCCACTTCGACGAGAAGATCAAGGATGCTCTGGTGGCAGACATCGCTAATTACTTGGATGTCAACACACGAAGGTTCTACAACGGGCGCGGTATTCCCTACCGAAGGGGCTTCCTCCTGTACGGGCCTCCCGGGACTGGCAAGACGTCGTTGTCGCTCGCTCTGGCGGGTAAATTTGGCCTGGAGCTGTACTTGCTTCACATGCCGAGCGTAAGAGACGACTCGGTGCTCGAGAAACTCTTCACAGCGCTGCCCCCGCGGTGCCTCGTCCTGCTCGAAGACATCGACGCCGTCGGAATCAAGCGTCGCACAGGAAGGAGAGACGACGATAGCAGCGACAGCGACAGCGACGATGACAACGACAAGGATGATTCCTATGATGACAACGACCGGCCGCGGTCGAATTGCACACTCTCCGGGTTGCTGAATGTCCTCGACGGAGTCGCGTCCCAAGAAGGGCGAATCGTGCTGATGACATCTAACTTTGCCGAGAAGTTGGATAAGGCACTTGTGCGCCCGGGGCGGGTTGACAGGATGATCTACCTAGGCCACATTTCGCAGCGCAGCTGCGAGCTCATGTTCTTGCGGATGTACGGTCCCGATGCGGATGGCTCCGCCCCGGCAGACAGGGCAGTGCAGCTTCCGGAGCACGAGCTCAAACGACTAGCACTCGAGTTCAGCGGAAAGATCCCCAACGAATTGTTCACTCCGGCACAAGTGCAAGGATATCTCCTCAACTACCGGGATTCCCCTCTGGATGCGGTGGCCAATGTTGAGCGGTGGGTGAAGGAGGAAGTCGAAATGGTAGAAGCAGCAAAGAAGAAAGAGAGAAAGGCAGCCGAGGCCAAGAAGAAGAAGAGGAGGGAGAGGAAGCTCAAGAGGGCGGCTAGACTGGCCGAGGCGATGCGAGATTATGATTCAGACAAGGAGCTAGAGGACTTTCGGCAGAAGATGATGGAGGAGAAGAGAAAGAAGAAGCAAAAGGCGAAGCAGGAGGCGACCGAAGCGAAAATAGACGTTGAGGGGGGGACCTCCGAGGATCTCATCACCAAAGCTACGAATGGCGAGACACCTAATGGAAATTTGGTGGAGGGCACAGTACTTGCGAAGGTAGAGAGGGAAGCGGCCATCGCGGTTGATGAAAAGGTGAATCTCAACGGCGAAGAAGTCGCACATAATCCTGCTCCGGAGGAGCAAGTGACCATCACCAACCGCGTTTCTGGGGACTCACATTAATCATCAACCGGGACGGGTGTCCGTTGGACATTAAACTGGGAAGGCCATCGCTGTGCGGTGGTGGTTTCTTTATCGGATATTAATTGCATTTTCATTTGAGAGTGGCACAGCATGGAGATACTCTGCTCTTATGAGAAGTGTTGAAAACCATAACCCAGGGGAACAGGCCTGTTCTGTTCGACTAGAGTGTCGTGAATTCAACGTCTCGTTCTGTGACATAGACGGGTAAAACACCATGTGTTCGAGAAATGTATCTGTGAGCCAAGTTCACGTTGCCCGCTTAATCGACCGCCAGAGCCATGCTTTCTGTCGATTTCCGCAAATATTATACCTCACGGACACGTGCTTTCTAGTTCCAGTCCATCCTCACAAATCTAACGCATCCTCCTCCTGCCGCAACATTGGTTGCACATCCAAATGTGGAAGGCGCTGATCCGGCATCCCCATGAGTCAGGCCGAACCCAGATGCGGGGCGGGATGCTGTGAAACTCCAACGCGACACCGAAGACCGTCGAAATCAAAACCAAGCAATTCCCATGATCTTGTCGACACGGCTTTAGCAACACAGCTAATCAGTGCCTACGTACTTAGTACACTTCTCCGATCTTCTATCTTCTCATAATAACCCCATTCACCAGGTCACCATGTCTGCTCCAATCCCGACCCCCAACCCACCGCCCGACCTCAAGGCCCGCCTCAAGGAGTCGTACAACGCCATCGCGGAGGCATACAAGGACTGGACGGCATTGCATAATGTTCTCCGCACGCACTACACGGAGGAACTGTGCAGGTTCCTCCGCAGGGACCGCTCACGCACCACCAACGGCGGCGGTACCCCGCCCCCGCCCGGCGAGGCGGGCATCAGCCTGGCCCGCCTGCACGCGCTCGAGCTGGGCTGCGGCTGCGGCATTCCCGTTATCGAGATGCTCCTTGCTAAGGAAATGGACGTGATCGGTGTGGATCTGTCGTCAGCGCAGGTCCAGCTCACGAAGAACCACTTCCCCACGCAGATACAGAACACGCAGCTGGTGGTGGTCGAGAAGGATATAATGGATCTGACGTACCCGCCGGACGAGTTCGACGTTGTCGTGGCGCTGTACAGTCTGATCCACCTGCCGCGGGACGAGCAGCGGGTTATTATGGAGCGGGTGCAGCGATGGTTGAAGCCCGGCGGCATGATCCTCATGAATTTCTCAACGACCGAGATGGAAGGGGAAGTGGTCGAGAGCTGGCTGGAGCAGGACGGAGGGTGGATGTACTGGAGCGCATGGGGCAAGGAGAAGACGCTGGAGATGATCAGGGAGCTGAATTTCAATGTGCTGCTTGAGGAGGTGAAGGAAGATGAGGGGACGGATGCGAGCTTCGTGTGGGTTATTGCACAGAAGACCGGCCCACCGGCCGAATTTGCGCCGTTTGAGGAGCCGTGAAGCAAGGACGTAACATTGTTCTCTATCCGCCTACAGTTGCACTAGTGTTGGACTGGAAAATATAGATACAGAATTAGGTACCGAAATGTGCTTCGCTTGTCGATAGACGTTAGGCGAGATGGAGCATTACGTACCTACGATGTCCGCAATTCACAAACTTCTTTTCCGTTCCGAGCGCAGGGCCCGTGTTAAGTTGAAGTATAAGAGGATGTCCGCCGCCTTCGTTGATAGGCCCAGCATGTTTAGGTGAGTCTGAGCGAGCTTCAGGGAGCTCCTACCGTCCTGCAAGATCCTCCAACAGTCGATCTTGACAAGACCCGCGTGGAAACGCAATTCCGTGTGAAGTGAGTTGTTTTCCATTAGGACGAGCTGGCAACTCCAGACGCCAGACACGAAGGAGCAGTTCGTGACTCGGGATCCCTTGACCACGCCGGATGCTTGGCGCCGCTTTTGGTCCGCCAAGCCTATCCGCTTTCAGCTCTCCTCCAGGCACGACAGGCATCCGCAAGGCAGCGACGTCGCTAGCGTTGCCCCGAGTTCCATTCCAATTTGCAACAGAGGCGCTCCGTCTCCCGAATTCAAACACAGTTCAAAAAGACAGCCGCGATCCAACCATTTCCGCTGAATAGATTCCAATTGCAGAGTCGAGTCATCCGCACACTTGCTGTCTTCACTCCTCCGGTCAGCAGAGACTGGACTGCACCACCGAAGCCAGTCATGGCGCCCACAACGCCCCAATATCCCGGCGTGACCCTGCCGCTGAGATACCTCAGACAGGAGGGCGAGGCCGGTATCGACTTCTACCCTCTTGGTTCCTTCGTTGGCGGCGAGGGCACCTACTCGGAGCTTCTTCAAGTCCGCGAGGTGGCCATGATGGTTCTGATGGATCGCCTGACGGACAAGCCCAATTGGCACGAGAAAGTGTTCGACGACACCATCGTCGCCAAATGGCGCGAAGAGGCCTTGTCCCAGGACGAGGAGGGCCTGTATCGGGAGATTCTGGGCGACAAGAGCATAACATCCATTTCTATGCCGAAGCGGACAAGGTTCATCACCGGAGAGGCGTTTGACTTTGTGCGTTGACCCATCCCAGTGCGCTTTTGCTGTTATGCATAATTAGACTAACTTTGTTTGGCCTTCCGTCAGTGCATTGCCGAACTGAGGACCAAGGCAGCCTATTTCAAAGACACGGGCCTCATCTTCACCCTCAACTATGGCCACAACACTGCCATCAAGTCCGACTCGCTCGTGAGTGACGAGCTTCGCCAAGGTCTGAAGGCCGCCTTCGAGAGGCTGCGAGCCGTTCAGGCAGCCGAGCCCGACTGGCACCCCTGGACGGACGACAAGATCCAGGACCTAGTACACCCGTCTCTGTATCCGTTCGTCTACGGTATGTGACTCTGCGGATCCTTAAAGGTTACGACATATATATGTTCTGATGGTGCCACAATAGGCAAAACCCCGTTCATCCACGAAGAGGTCGTCGGGGTCGCGGACGCGGTCGACAAGTGGTCGGGGAAAGGCAGTATTCTGCCGAAGCCCGAAGGTCTGGAGCCGGGTGACGGAAGCAGCAACCTTTTCGCTCACCTTTACAATGGCGAGAGCATCGACAGGAGTTACTGGTCTACCACGTACCAATGGCTCCCAGCCAACTTGGCCTTCCAGGAGGATGGCACCGTGCGCTTCACGAGTTACATCAATAACCTCCATCCCAACAAGTATCCCGAAATCTACAGGCTGGTAGAGAAGCTCATTGACACAGCCATCCCGGCCTGGGACCGAGTCCTCAGCGGACGGGCGGTCACCGAGGGTGGGGAGCTCCAGAAAAGGATGTGCGCGCCTGAGGTAGTTACGGGGTGAGTTGCGGTCGTCCTCAAGCCGCTCAGTTGCGAGACAACGGGTTGCTAATACCAGGAATGCAGTTACGATGACGATCATATGTGGGAGGAGTTCGATCCTGCCGTGTTGGCGGCACACGAGGCGGAAACGGGTCCTGTCGCATACGAAGAGGGCGAAGTGCAGTGGAGGATGAGGAATGAGGAAGGCATGGACGGGGCCGAGAGACAGGCAAAGGAGGCGCGGATTATTGCGGAACTCAAATGGAAGGAGATCAGAGATCCCATCCTCCCTCGGACGCTCGACTACGAACCGGTCACCTACGAGGTGCGGCAAAGCCTCCGCGAGAGATTCAAGGACAGCGGCCTGCAGGTCATTGTCAAGATGGCCTCGATCGAGCTCACCCCCGAGAAGCCCGACTTCCCCGTGGGCGGCTGGCATATCGAAGGCCAGATGAACGAGCACATCGTCGCCACCGCGCTCTACTACCTGGATTCCGAAAATATCACGCCAACCCACCTGTCGTTCCGCATGATCACGGATGGTCGCAGCGAAGAGTTGGAGGATCTGCAGATGAGTATCGGCCAGGATATGTACCACGCGTACGAGAGAATCTGGGGCACGGGGCTGGGCTGGGCCAGTAACAACGAGGCCATCCAGCACTACGGCAGCGTCGAAACCCGTGAGGGGCGGCTACTTGCCTTTCCCAACGTCTTGTAGGCCTGTGTTTTTCCTTGTCAATCCAAATCCGTCGAGGTGAATCTAACTAACACGCCCGGATTTTCAATTCAGCCAACACCATGTCTCCTCCTTCAGCCTGCAGGACCGCACCAAGCCCGGTCACCGGCGCTTTATCGCCCTGTGGCTCGTCGACCCGCACTGCCGCATCATCTCCACGGCCAACGTGCCGCCGCAGCAGTTCGACTGGTGGGCCGAGGCTGTCTTTGGAGCCGAGTCCAAGGCCACGGCGGGCGAAATGCCGCCCGAGCTGTTCCAGCTGCTGCTCGAGAAGGGTGCCGACAAGGTGGTCAAGCCGACGGAGGCACTGCTCAGCAAGATGTCCACCAGCCGTCTCCCGGCCGAGCTCATGCAGATGATCCGCCGCGAGCGGGTCGTGCCGGACGGACTGATGACCGCTGACGAGGCCCGGGAGCACAGGCTGGCGCTGATGGAGGAGCGCAGCGCGTTTGTCCAGAAGAATAGGCGGGAATGGTCTAACGCTGGATACTCGTTCTGCGAGCACTAGAGGGCGTCTGTCGGGCTAGAGCATTTCCCGAGGAATTTTCCAGTACCTTTCCATATTTAAACGTCATCACAGTCTAATCACTGCTCTCCGTATAAGTGGAAAGCTCAACTCTGCCCTAACTGTCCTCAGTCCTTGAATAAGAATACACAATATGAAAAGCCCCGACGAGACGAGGACTTGTTGAGCCCGGAAGAGAAAAAACAAGCGCAACACGAATTACAGCCCAACCACTTCCCCACAAACCCACATCCCCTTTCCTTAGGTAGGTAATCAATCGCCTTCTCATCCCACATAAATTCCCCCAGACCGGAAACGGACCAGATCAGATCAATCTACACCCACTGGTACACACTCAGCCGATCCGACCCGCCACACAGGATATTCAGATCGCCCGTGCACGCCATGTTGCACTCCGTCTCGACGGCAGCCGTGCTGTTGCCATCCAGCTCATTCCCACAGTAGCACTCGGCGCTGTACTCGAGCCCGAACCAGGTGAACCCGGAGTTCAGGCAGTAGCTGCCGCAGCCGTCGACGGTCATGACGCTGGCCGAGAAGGCGCTCGCGCCCGACAGCGCCCGCACGCCCGACACCTCTGTCCAGCAGCCCTCGTACTGCATGGTGGTGACCTCCGGGTGCGGGTAGGGCGTGACGGTGGGCGGCTCCTCGGACGTGCCGAAGAGAGAAAGGCGGTTGGGCCCGCCGCAGGTGGTGGTCGGGTCGCCTGCGCATGGCATGGTGCAGTCTGTGGAGAAGGCCGGGAAGGAGCCTTGGGCGAGGGCGTTGCCGCAGTAGCTGTTTTTTTGATTTTTTTTTTTTTTTTTGGTCAGCGTCTGTTATCTTTTACGTTGCTCTGTGTGGGGGTGTCTTGAAGGGATGGGTGAACATACCACTCGCCGGAGTACTCGAGACCCCAGATGCTGAAGCTCAGGCCCGTGCAGTAGGTTTCGCAGTCCGGGATGGTCATGCTGGTGTAATTGACCAGAGAGGAGCCGGTCAGGGCGCGGGCAGGAACCTCGGTGTAGCAGCCGTAGGGGGTCTGCGCGAGGGCAGCGGGCACGATGGCCGCGAGGGCGAGAAAGTTCTTCATCTTGAGATGTGAGAGTGGCTTGTCGTGTCTTGGAGAGTGACTGAGTGATGTGAGGTTGATGGTGAGATGGTAAGGTAGGATGACAACATGGAGAGAGGGAGGGAATTGCTTCTTATACGTGTTCTGGCAAGACTCGCCTTATGGGTCGTTCCGTGTCCTTACCCAACAGAATGTCTAATACCGCCGTCATAGCGTCCACCGCTATGTCGCTTGCTTGCCACCCACCGCCACGCACGGTGGTATCCTGAGGCCACAGTGCACATGCAGTATCCAATATTCGCCCCCGTCCGAACTGAGGAGCCTCAATATCAGTCAGGCTCCTTCAGCTGAGTCGAACATCGGAGGGCCGCATTCCCGGGCTGCATATGCGGGTTTCAGATATCACATGCAGCCGTCGGGGTCTGGGCCGTGCCTAGCGTGACGGGAACAGAATCCAGAGAGCGTGGGTGTTGTCAGCGTCCGAGGCTCCGTCCTACACCTAGTTCAGCTTCGTGGTGAACCGAGCGTCATGCCAAGGCACGTTGAAGGGTCTAAACGTCAGCCATATCCCCATGATATTTTTTGTGGCAGGCGAAATTATATAGTAGGGTTAAGTATAATAGCGTCTTGGAGTTTTGGAACAGTGAGCCCTGGGCACCTCCCTAGCCGTCTATTATTCGGTGCTGCCGGGTGGATGCGACCGTGGCATAGATATACATAAGGACATGCACACTATAGACAGCCTGCCCTGCAGAGTGTAGACTGCAGCCGCAGGCGGATGGTTCCGTCAAGAGTAATCTGCATTCTGCACGTTGTCGGACTCCTGAACTGACACCCCGCTCCCATTTTACTCGCCGGTTTTCTGTTCCTGCATCTCGCCCCAAGAGCTAAGAGGTCAGCTGATAGAAGGCTTTCCAATAGCACAAGCCATGACGTGATTATAATTTCAGTGAATCCTCGAGTGCCAAAGTCAGGCTACTATTCTGTACCTAATGGTATCGGTCAACAAGCAGCCTGAAGGTTACACGAGAGGAAATAGAAAGACCAAAATGATGCTTCAGCTCAAAGTTCGCTGATGTGTGTGGCGGCCATTGATTACTACCTAGACCAGTATCTTGACTTGGATAGTACCAACCAGAGTAGCATCCAGATCCGAGGTTTCCACACCGTTCCCGGAAGCCTAGCCCATAAATCTGCAATGAAACGCCGACGGAGATGTGTGGCTTCGTCGATTAGCCCTAGTAACTGGTGCCCAGAGGGTTCATTCCATACACTTTCGGGGAGGGAGGCGGCTGAGGCATCGGGGAACACATCCGTGTCACTTCGGTATGCTTTTCTGTTACCCATAAGGTATCTCAAGCAAGATTTAACGTCGGCTTCCTCTTTCGGCGGGGCTGCAGATGCAGCTCGAGCTGGATTCTCTCGACTCAGGAGAGAATGTAACCTAAGCCCAATATTAACCGCTGCAGCGGGAAGGTGAGAGTTGTATGCTGTCATCCTTGCAGTACCTGGTAGGAAGCTCGCCCGAGGGAGAGTTGGCCGAGAACTTCAAGCTGAATAATAACTCTATTACCTCCTTGTCCTGTACTGCAACGCTACTAAGGTCTTGCATCCCAGTTGAAGCCCACCATCTGCTCCAGTGCAGCAATCACTCTGCATTGCATACAAGCTATAGAATGCACCAAGTCAATAAACAGCTTAACCGATGGAGAAAGATAAACACAGTCTGCCTTCCGTTTCCAGCCAGTCTTGCGGCGGACCGGAGATTGTATGCTGTGAGTGACAGAAATAGCATCTGTACCGGCACCATCCCTACCACCGTTACACCATGGCTTGAAATCCGCTAGTTCAGATTAAAGAACGGACACCGAAGGCTGAAGAGTAATAGTAAAGCATTCTGGGCACGGCGGGCTTGAATCTGGGGAGGGGCTGGATTCCCGTTTGATGGCATTCGCTACCTGGCACTCTTCCCTGTCTTCATATTCCTCTGCCTTTCCTGCTTCACATGTCCACATATCATCATACTGTACGACACATCCTTGCCCCTCAAAGCTGTCATTGCACCCAATTAGACTATTGCTTTGACACACGTCTTTTATGACAAGTCAGCCACCTAAGGCTGAGGCAGTGCGGCCCCTTTTCAATCCAACGTCTCGCAACAAGATCAGAACACCCAGTGGCACCAGTATGTAGAACGGTTAACCATGCAAGAACTCGAACAAACTAAGTGAAATACAAAGGCCGGAAGAGAAAGGTGGTATTACCCTAAAATTTGCCCTGCAGTGTCAGTATGATCCACCCATCCTACCTTCAAGTTATCATGGCAAACGCCTCCCGTGTCTTGTCCATTGACCCTACCCAGGAGAGACAGTGTGGCAGACCCAAACTCTTGGGATATGCTCTGCTACCCCATCGCCGCATGCGACAACATTAAGGGAACTCGGGAGCAGCCGACCGTTTCACCTCATGATCCATCCCCTGGTTCAGGGTCCGGGCTGCAGGAAGATCTCGGTCGGCGGTTGGCTGGGGGCACGTGGCAGGCTGGTGGCTGAGGTTGAAACTAAGCCCTACAGGAAGGATCTGCGGTCTTGTAACGCTAGCATTGGTTGAGATGCCCTCACGCGCGACATGCTGCCCAATCAATTTTTCTCCTGTATAACGCCGCGTGTCAGTCGGACTCATTTTCCCCCGGAGGACAGCCCGCGACGCTTTCTACCGCGTCCACGGCTCAGACCGCGTTCAGCGTTGGCAGCTCGGCACCTCACTTCAGTCGAACTGGAACTGAAAGCCAGACGAAGCTTAGAGCGTCCGTCGACATGGCCGTCCCGACTCCAGGACCTTCCCTGCCGACGACATGCCTCGTAGTGTCAGAGCCGGCATCGACCTGGTCGGTGGAATACTCAAGCGGTGACACGGCATTCTTGGGCACCACGACATACACGGCACCGACGACCATCTTCCACACCCGATCCGCCACAATCGGCGCCCGCTGCTTCACCCTGTCTCCCGGCCAGACGATTGCCACTTCGGTGCCTTTCGTCGGGGTGACATGCTCGACCACATACTACCCAGCGATCACAGAAACCGTTGTCTACACATCAGGGCAGCCCTTCGCCTTCCTGGGCGGCACGCGCACGGCAGACGAGACGGTGACATACACCTTGGAGGCCGGCTCCAGTGTCTTCTGCTCCCCGCTGCCGGACTACCAGAACCCAGCCACGTGCGACACGGTCACGCCGCTGACATGGGCATCGCTCGTCGTAACCTTCATCGTCGTCCAGCTCTCCTGGTGGGTATTTGAGCTGCCGCTCCTCTTCAAGAGGGACGGCGGCTTCAAGGCCTTTCTCAGCGCCATCACCTGGGCCTGCATCCGGTCCAACACGCCGGGGTGCGCAGCCGCCTTGTCTCTCGTTAAAGGCTCCGGCACCGCCGAGTATGCGCGCGTCTACTACCTCGGCAAGCGAGGAGGAGGAGGAGGGGGCCGGGACAGCGCGCCGCCGCCCGAGTTCACCGCGTGGAAGCTCGCCACCTGCATCGGCGCCGATCTGCTCAGCCTGGTCGCCACGGGCATCACTGTCTATCAAGCCTGCTCGCTGCCCGAGTTTGACGCGAGGCGGTTCGGGCTGAGTCTGTGGGCGTATCCGTCCCTGCCCACCGCGCTCATCGGACTGTGCTTCCTGGCCGGCCAGCGCTTCTTCCCGCGCACGGTGCGCGCAGCGGTGTGGCTTGTGCTCATGGGCATCTTCGTTCTCGTGCTGGTCGGGGTGGCCTTGGCCCTGGTACTGTGGAGGTTCAACACGACAGACGAGATCTGGTTCGTATCGGTGATATTCTACGGCCTCATGGCCTTCCCCACGGTTGTGCTCGGCGGCCCGCTGCTCCTGCTTGCTATCGGCTATGGCTTCTTCGCGCGCGTCAGCGGCGTCAGCATCGCCGCGCTGAAGCATCACGCTGGCGGTCAGCCGTACTGCAAGATGCAGGGCGTCGGTTTTGCTGCTGTCTATCTCGCGCTGGGCGGCATATCTGCTCTGCTCGCCCTGGTGGGGATCCTCTACCACAATGCGGCTGCCCGGGGGCAGTCGTACAAGTTTAGAGGACGGAGTCACTCACAGACCGTGGGTGAGGATGGCACTTTAGGTGGCATTGCGCAGAAGGGGAGTCCGGGTCTGGAAGACAAGAAGGGTTGATGAACAGACGAGATATCTGACCAACGTAACCAACAGCAGGTTCGTCATCGAAGGCACAATCAATAAAGGCATTTTAATTTCTAGCCTCATCCCTTCTCCGGCTTCCGTCCATAGACACATCTCATGAGGGCGTAGCCGTGCACGTTCGTGTCCCGCAGCTGCTTGCGGAGATGCGCGATGTAGACAGCCACTTGCTCCTTGGACCAGCCCATGACCTGGGCCCAAACAAACAAGATCCATCCTTTTCGAACTCCATGTCAACTTCTAGTTTTGCCAGGGACGGGAAGCAAACTTTGGTTTCACTCAGGTACTCACCCTCGATATCCTGGTCAATACCCGCGAGGGCATACAGTCCAATCTCCTTGAGTTTCTCGTTCTTCGGCCAGCCACCGATTGGGCACTGTCAACCAACCAAAGCATCAGCATCGTATCCATGAGCTACTTAATGGTCCTGACCTTACCTTGAACTCCCACTCGGTAATCTCCTCAAAACCCGCTTTCCGAAACGCATCCTGCACAAGTCCCTCCCCAACCACATCAAACGGCCGTCCAAATCTCTTTCCTGCCTCCACAAACACCCTCCCCCACTGGTCCATGGGGCTCCCCTCGACCAACGACCCGTCGTCCGAACGAAACACGCAACTTGCCTCGAACGACTCGACCCACCCCCCGGGCTTGCAGCAGCGGTACGCGCGGCGCAGCAGGGCCGGCCAGTCGGCGATGGACCCGAACAGGTAGCGCATGTGGATGTAGTCGAAGTGGCCGTCCGCGTAGGTCCACTCGAGCGTGGCGTCGTCCATCTCGAACTTGCAGTTGGGCGGCACCCAGGTCGGCTGGATCGGCGAGATGTCGGTGCCGGTTACGAGGGCGTGGGGGTACTGGTCTGCGAAATCTCTGTTTTCGTGGGTAGGGTAAGTGTTCTGGAGGGTTTCTCCGCTTGGAAAGAAGGAAGTGGTCAGGGGCCCATTTACATTGCCCAGATGCCTTGGTAGCGTACAAACTCAAGGATTAGTCACGGACGATTTTCCCGTTTCTGATACCCCGGAGAGCTGCCGGGGAATAGATCACTTACCCGTCCCTGTGCCGACATCTAGTACTGTCTTGGAAGAGTCAGTAACTGAAGGTCCACAGCGAGAGCCCCCGTCTTTGGATCCTGTCGACCTACTTGGATGTCATCCTTGAGCGGTGCTTTGAAAAGCTTTCCGTCATGAACCAAAGTCAAGCAGTGATGACTATGGCGAGGAGGATATCAGCGCTTTACTGGCCGTGACGCTTTCGGAGAGGAATATGGGCTACATGACGCACATGATATCCGATGCCTCCATCTGCCTCTCGTCGTTGGGCGTCCTGCCGGGCAAGGGTGCCATCAGTGTAAGACATTCGTACGCATAGGGGTAATGGCTCCCAGTTTTCCCTACCAATACTGGGCATCTGTAATCTTGTCGCTATGGTAAGTTCTGCCATGGAGAGTCCGGTACTCGAGGATGCTCGCTGACAGCGATGCCGTCGAGCTGGCCGTATCGCTATCTCCGAGGCTTGAGTCTCGGTCATCATCAATTGCCTGGTTGGAAGTAATTAATTCCAAGTCAACTTTAGGAAGGAGGCTCGAAGCAGGAGAGGGAAGTATTACCCGTGTTGTCCAATGCTCGGCGGGGAGAATGTGTGAACTCGAGAGTTGTTCCGTCGCCGGAGCAGGGGAAGACGGCTTTCCGGGGGAAATCTGGGTAGGATCACTGCTCATTGTAGCTCACCGAGCTTTGGAAGAACTGGCATACGCTGCTGAACGAAGACCTCGGTGTGGCCTAGGGGCGAGAGCTCAATTGGAAAAAGAAAGGAAGCGTGGTGATGCTGGTCACAAGAGGAAGTCCACGTTGGCAACGCGGGGCTTCAGTAAGGTAAGGTAGCATCGGACCATAGAAACAAGGGCCGATCCGCTCACCGCACGTTCAGGGCGACGTCGAGCTCACACATGGTCCGTTCCTTCCCTTGATGTCGTCCCCAATCTGCATCGGGTTTCGATGTCACGGTCACGCCCGGCACAACCCGCTTGATAATGCCAGCCAAGAGAGCCTCAATGGCTGGATCTTGGCCATGACCCGAACGGGAAGACGGGACTTCGCTCTGATTAGAGAACACTGAGTCTCAGGCCACTCAATCTTGGCAGTACAGCCTGGTTGGCGGTACCCAGGTTGCTGGATTTAGCCGGGGTCTTCCAATTTGGAGACTCTGACACTGCAGTCTTGGGAGGCGGTTGAACCAGATGACAGTAGAAACGGTCTGGACTTGGTGCCTATAAGTACGTTTCAAGATGGCAGACTAGTACCTGCTTCATAAACAGCTCTGGGCTAGAAATTTCAGTCCCTTGCCGTTTCTTCTGTTCAGCAGACGAACTCTCAATGAAGGGCTGAACAACTGCCACAATGCGCCCCCTACTAATGACAGCCTTTCTTATCTGTTCCCTGGGACATGCCTCCGGACTCACCATCGGCGCGAAGCGGACACACTCCTGTCTGTTCCCCAATGCGCTACAAAACGCAAGCCTGTACACGGGCTTAGAGGAGGGCACCCCGGGAATCAGGCCAGGATTGAGTGAATCGTCAACGTTGGTACTACTGTATCCCTTACCGCACCTGAGCCCAGCCATTCACACATATTACTTATAAGAGATGCATCAAACTTCATCAACTTCTGCGCCGGCCGCACGCTGACGAACGGCCGCCAAAACCAAAACGGCTCGTGCAACGGCATCCCCATGGGGCGTATCCCCGCCGCCACCAACATGATCTCGTCCATCATCACCTCTCCGCAGCCCGGCGACCGCCTCAAGCCCAACACGACGTTCGCTGTGACCATCCAGACGAGGCATCTCCGTGCGGGATTCCTGGTCAACCCGAGCACCAACTACTACACGGCCCCGCAGGACTTGGACGAGAACGGGGACATCATCGGGCACTGTCACATTTCCATTCAGGAAATTGGAAATCTGAGATCCTTGGTCCCGCCTGATCCCACGAGATTCGCTTTCTTCAAAGGAGTGGACGATGCGGGGGATGGCAAGGGCGGGCTGAGAGCCGAAGTTACCGGGGGATTGCCCGAGGGAGTGTATCGTGTGTGTACCATGGTGGCGGCGAGAAATCACCAGCCTGTTACCATGCCTGTGGCGCAGAGGGGTGCACAGGATGACTGTACCAAGTTTGAGGTTGGCGTGTGAATTTGAATGTGTTCAGGACTGAGGAGGCATTCATGTGGATCAGGATGTGAGACAGGGACACAGCTGTGAATGGTTATTGTCTGTAAACATGTCGCTATTCCTTCGTCGATGTTCTGCGTTGCTTTGTTTAACTAAGGTAGGTAGCTAAGTAGGCAGGTAGTTTGCTTTGTCAGAGGTGTCTCAATGTATTGTCTCTAAATGAAACAAAGCACGAACAGCCATTAACTCTTGAAAGCAACGCTATTCATCTGGCCCCCATCCCTAGTCATGGTTTAGATAAAAACCGCGTACCTTCTCTCAAGCTTCCGTTATGAAGTTTCAGGGGCTTTGCTCTTCATCAGACGCTAATATCATACGCTTGTGTATTGGCGTTGTCATCGCTTCCGATCCTCTTTCACAAACGCAGAACGAACGGATAAGAATAACCAACAAAGACAACCACGATGTACTCGGCTGTTGCTTTCCTCGCCAAGCACCTCGAGATTGACATTCTCGAGGTTACACACTTCGCCGTCTCCTGCTTCTACGACTATGTCGCCGGCTTTCTGCACGGCCACCCATCAGCCTTGGACCCAGAGCTCGCGCAAATCAGAGCCAGGGTCCAGTTGACCATGGCACATCGCCCCGTAGGATGGCTTTGGACGCAACACACTACCGACGCCCAGCAAGCCTGGGGCCAGGATGAGCACGCCACCGCTTTCGTGTTGCGGGTGCTAGATCACATCTACATGAAGGGGCATCTTGTCAATGGGGTCACCGTTGACGAGGCGGTCTACCAAATCCATCGGCGGCTTTGCATGCTGCAGTCTATCTGGCTGGAAAACGGTGTATGGGTCGGGGGCCGAGTGCTTCAAACGGAGCTCAAGAGGGCGCTCACCAAGGCCATGAGAGACGTGGAGCTCGATTGGGCTATTACGAGGTAACAAAGTCACAGGGGAACGCACGTATTTATCAGCAGTGGTAGACCGAACTGGTCCGCTTGTAAGGTAGGTATAGAGGAAGAAATTGTCTATTCATTTCAACGTTCGTTGGCTCTGAGCTTTTGTGTTAACTATTAATTAGGTACCCAGTATTCCTTGGTAAAGCTTCCGCTGGTCAGTGATGGCATGGCGTCGGCCCCGATGAGAGTCTCCCAGGGGGCAGACATCCGGTAGTAATTCAACCAACTCTTCTTGGAGACATCCGGATTACTTCTGGTGAGCGAGGATATTCCGCTCTGCCAAGGACGCTGAAGTCGGGATGCGGCTCGCAAGTGGATGGATGTATGCGGTCTGTCCTATGTCCATCACAGCTTACACAGTATATACTGTACACTCAGCCCCACTGATGGCCTCTGGGCCTTGGCAGGATAAACAGTATTCGGTGTTGAATATCAATGTCGGATCCTCAAGCTTTCTTGTGGAGAGTTACTACAGACACAGGGAAACTGAAGGAATTCATAACATGGAGGAACCACCCTGCCTAGTCTCTGGCGGCGCTCGCTTTCCCGAGGTTAGCACCCCACCGCCTTGAAAGTGGGCTGTACGGATAAGCAACTGATACCCCTTGGTGTCTTGAGGCGATGAACTACATATACGTCAGCATTCGTTCCTTACGAACTGAGCTACCACGTCGAGTTGAACAGTTGGGCAGAAAGCTTTGTGACCTTCTTCAATCCGTGTTCCTTCATCTAAGCGGAATCTCAAAACTGAGATCTGTCCATCTCATCCCAACCCAAAGTCGTTCCAGACGGGAGGTACCGTACCTTACGCAAGTCCCGTAAATTTCCGAAACAGCAGGGGTATTGCCGATCAAAGCCCTGCAAGCCGTCGGATGTGAGCCCTGCTGACGCCGGTTCCAGCCGGTTTCAGCGTCACTGCCGGGCCCCACTCAAAGCAGTAATCGGTAAACTGACGCTGTTCGGTCACGTTCGATGCAAATTCCTGGAACATAAAAAGTCACTTTACGCTAAGGTCATCTTATGTATAAAATCCCCAATCAGTCCAGGGAGGCACCGAGGGCATCTACAGACGGCGGAATAGAGTCAACCGGGGCAAAACACACTCGCAGCTGCCCGTCATGAACCGGCCGTCGAGAACGGAGGACGATCTCGAGCATCCAACGTGGAACCAAAACCCGCCGTTTCTAGCCGCGGACCTGACCACTCGGCAAGACCTCAATGGCATTACCAACGCCCGCGAACACCGCCATGGATGCTCCGGTCGTGGCAATGGGTTGGACCTCCTCAACGACGAGAAACATAGCAGCGATCTGAGGGTTGGCTACTTGGACAATGACTCCTTCAACCCCTTCCCCTCTGCAATGAGCGGTCGGGTTACCCGTGAGTGCTGCCCTCACTGTGCACTCCAAGGACTACTAGTACTGACGCTCACTCACGTCATAGGTCCGTTCATTGCTCCCAAGACAGTGCTTGGTGGTGAAGGCCAGGCCTGTCTTTCCCGTCGCCGAATCCGGCCCCCCGAGGGTTGGATTGGCTGGATCACGTCGGTTGTCGTAGTCTCTGCGTTGATCAATGCTGCTGGCAGCTTACTCCCGGATCTGTTTGCTAGCGGTCTCAAACCGGCCGTGCAAAGCGTCGCCAAAGGTTAGCCCCTTTTCCATGCCCCGAACCGCAGCTAGCGAGCCGTCACCTACTTCTGGCCTACCTGCTAAACATCTTCGCAGTCGAAGCCCCTCTCCGCCGCCTCACAACGCGTCAGAATACCTGCGCGAACAGCGTAGCTGGTGCGGCAGATTACAACACGCCTCTCCATGTCGGTGCGCTGCTCATCATCCTCGCCGTCTCGAGTCTGGCCTGTGCGACCCCCATGCTCGCGGCCAAGTTCCCCATACTCCGCATTCCGGAACCCTTCTTCTTCGGCGTCCGCCATTTCGGCACCGGCGTCTTGCTTGCCACCGCCTTTGTGCACCTGCTGCCGACTGCCTTCATCTCCCTCGGCAACTCTTGCCTCTCGAGCTTCTGGACCACCGACTACCCGGCCATGCCGGGCGCCATTGCGCTTGTTGGCATCTTTTTCGTCAGCGTCATCGAGATGGTCTTCAGTCCCGCGCGCAACTTCATCCCCCGTGTTGCGCAGCCAGGGGAGTCCTGCGGTACCGAGGGGTCAGGGACAGAAACGCGAGCCGTTCCATCTGTGATGGGAGGCGGGCACTGCAGCCACGCGGCTGTTGTAGCGACCATCACACGTCCCTCAACCATCCGCCGGGCAAGCATCGAGCCGGTCTCGCTGCGGGATACGGGTGCTCCTCCTAAGAACCAACCCACCTTCTCCAAAGAAATCCGGGAGGCGGAGTCTCAAGGAGGGGGACTCACTCCGGAGCAGGTCCACAAGAAGAGTATTCTGCAATGTATGCTACTGGAAGTGGGAATCCTGTTCCACAGCGTCTTCATCGGCATGGCCCTGAGCGTAGCGATCGGTAGCGACTTTGTTGTCCTCTTGATAGCCATCGCCTTTCATCGTCAGTCCTTTTCCCTTTTTCTCCCCCCGTTCTCCCTCTCTGATGGATGCTAACCACCAGCAGAAACCTTCGAAGGACTCGCCCTGGGCGCACGCATCGCCTCCATTTCCTGGCCCAAAAAGACCCTCCAGCCCTGGCTGATGGTTCTCGCGTACGGATGCACGTAGGTTGCACTTTTTCCTTCCCCAACTTCTCTCTATTTCACAACTAACCTTGAATGACTTTCCAAGAACCCCAATAGGCCAAGCAATCGGCCTGGCCACGCACACCCTCTACAGCCCGGACTCGGAGTTCGGCCTCATACTGGTCGGCACCATGAACGCTGTGTCGTCCGGGCTGCTGGTGTTTGCCGCCCTGATCGAGCTGCTTGCCGAAGACTTTTTGAGTGATCAGAGCTGGAGCATCCTGCGGGGTAGGAAGAGGGTGACGGCTTGCTTTCTGGTGCTGCTGGGGGGGCTGTGTATGAGCCTCGTTGGAGCATGGGCTTGAAAGAAAAGAGATCTCTCTCCTCGCCATGCGAACAGTCCATCCTGTGTCGTGCGACCATCGATCGGCGCTTCTGTTTACTTGAAGCCGAGTCTGACTGGGGAATCTCAGGGGCATACTCGCATGACGTCACGCTCTTGGCGGCATAGTGAAGGGGAGACGCAGGATAGGAATCCATTGCTTAAGTGGCATTGGATTGAAGATGGATACAAAATGAAAATTTCAGATGATGCAAATCTTGTGTGCCATCAGGCATCTACTTCCTCGAGTTTCACAATTGTGCGAGTATGAGAGAGGTCTGCGGAAGTCTGAATAGGAAGTGATGGTAGGGCGCTATAGTTCTTTATAAAGTTCCTTCTGCCAGACCTCCGCAACAGCTCCTCGCTACGGCTGGTGCTCACACCAGCAATTCTTCCGTAGTATAGTGGTCAGTATGTGAGCTTGTCACTAACCTACCTGACATCGCTCGAGACCCGGGTTCAATTCCCGGCGGGAGAGATTCTTTTTCGCAATTTCCCCCCTTTCCACCTCAACCCTCTCAACCTTATTCCGTGGATGAACGAACCACAGACAACCTCTTCTTTCCCTTCCCTGCGTCCTGGCAAACACCCCGGCCCTCAAGAGGTTATATGCACTTTCAGGAATCTCAGGTACAGTAGCCACGTAACTCCAAGCCAGATATAGTTAAATCTGTAGGTATGGTCTAGCATCCCTCATACTACCAAACCATCTCTGAAAGATCTAGTATTGTCAATACCATCAAGTCAGCGGCAAAATCGTCAACCCACACGGCAACAACACATCATCCGGGCCGTTGTGATCATGGACAGAACTCCACAGAATCTCCTGCAATTCCGAGTCATCCTCGACAATGATCTCCCTCGATTCCCCACGCCCAACCCCCCTCATCCCATTGTTCCTCGCAGCATCCGCCCTCTCGACCGCCTTGACGAGTAGCTCCGCCACGCCCTGCCGCAGCGTGCATGTCGTGAAGATATTGCTCGCCTCCACCGTCTCCAGCAGCTCTTTTTTTTCCCTCCCCTGACCGATCTCCTCCAGTTGCCTCTTTACCGCAGCGGGCGTCAGAGAATGATGACGATGAGGCCACTGCGCGTCGGCGAGGCGGTGCAGAAACAGCAGGATCCCCGCCAGCGCCTGCGTCAGCAGCACTGCACGCTCGTGCGGCGTCAGGTTGAGCAGCATGCTCCCCGACTCGGTGCCGCTGCGACGGAGGCACTCGGCGAGGAGGCCCTTTTGGGACGTGTCGAAGGTTGCGTCGAGAAGGCGCGTCAGGAGGTCTTCCGAAGTGGTTAGGTTGGCGCTTGGGTCGCGCAGGTTGAAGAGCTGGATGGCTTTGGCGAGGAAGTTGGGGAGAATCTCGCGCATGTCGATACCGTGCCGCTTGCGGGCGTGGCCGGTGTCGACTTCGAAGTACTCCTCTGCCGCTGTCTGGGCCGCGACTGGGAGGGGTCAGTCAGTCTGGTTCAACTGCGTATGTTTTGAAGAAATTGGCAAACTCACAGCGGGTGGATATCAAGGCAGAGTTCCTCTGCGCTGCCGCAAAGGCAAACTTGACGTTCTTGTCCCGCAGACTGGCCAATGTGGCCTCGGCGAGCTCTTCGGAGCTACGCGCACTATCCTCGTCGTCGCCACTCGAGACGCAAACCCGCGGTATTGTCCCGTTCAAGACTTCGTCCCACTTCCTACCGATGTCCTTCTCAAACTTCTTGGACGAAAGATCCCGCAGGATATGCGACACGGCGACCTTGGACAGCCCGTGTTCATCGGCATTCCGCGACCACTCCAGCTTCACCTGGCTCACAAATTCATCGTATTTGGTGAAGACGAGGACGATGGGCATGTGCGGTGCCGCCGCGTGGAGGTCGCCAGTGAAAAAGCGGGTTTCGAGCTCCCCTACGGATCGGTTCTCCTCGCTCGCAACGCAATACCATATGCAGTGAATGCGGTCCTCTGGATTGGTCGAGGCCGCCGACCGCGAGGTGAGGAAGGCCCGAACGCGGTCATAGTTGGCCTCGTCGGCTGTACCGAAGTTGAGGCATGTGTGGATGGCCAAGCGGACGTTCTGGCCTTGGAGATCGAGTCCTTGGTCGATTTGGTGGTTCACGCTGAAGGCGTCGTCCACGAGTTTCTGTCACGGATATCAGTATGTTATGTACTGTACAACGTCGAACACCCTGTCAGGCTAACGCGGACTTTCTCAAGGTCAACTCCAAATATCCGGGCGAATAATTCCTGTTTGGTCGACTCCGGGTTCCCGAGCACCAATATGCGGAACTTGGGACACGCAGCCAGAAATTCGGATGATGGTGAGAGCGCCGGTATGTCAGTCATAACGGCCAAACACGATGAGACCAAATATGACCAAGACACGAAATGAATGTGATGTTCTCCGCACCCAGCACATTCTACACCTGGGAGGAGGATAGATGGTGTATTTATGCCCTGAGCGACGAGTTGTAGTGTACTTCCGCTGTCTTCCGGTAATGCGGTTCGGCGTGGCCTGATCACGCCACGGTCATACCATCAATCACCCGCCCACTTCGCGCTGCCTCCCCGCTAATTGGACAAGGGGTTTCTAGGATCCCAAAGATGCCAAACAATGTACCTGACCTTCTACTCGTCAGGCTGGTTCCTTCCGTTGTATTGACAGCTTTCTACATAGATCTGTGAACGATCTGGCTTCACCTCAGGACTCCTGACCGAGCTTTGTCAGATGAGGAAATTTGTGTAAAATACCTTACTAGGGTATTAATCTCCTACTGTGCTGCTCTTCAGGGTTGAGCAAGTCTTACTATGAGGACTTCCCATGTATGTGAAGAATAATTGGCAAAAAGATGTGCCGAGCTACGGGCATGTATCATTTCCTCAGCCCAGAGTTCAAACAAACGTCACTGCCAAAGGGTACCCGACCAAGTTTCGGTCATACGTCTATTGCATTTGCCATACTAGTAGTCCAGGAATTAGGTGATTCCAAGTGTCTCTTATACTCCTTCTCTACGCTATTATGGCCTGGACCATCCCTCTTCACGGAACTTATGCTCGGTTTTAAGCTGATCATAGAGAATGGTAAAAAGCATAATTTTTTGACTATCACGTAATACTAGGGCGTTCTGTATCTCTAGTGAGCTGCTTTTAGACTTGACTGTCATTTCAGTCTGGATAATCCTGTGTTCCGGTTACAGATGATTCCCATTCCATCTGCCGCCCAAGAAGCTGATGGGGGCTGCCAATTTCGAGTACTAGTCAATCCGCTTCCGAGCGTTCGAATTAGGTACTGTATCTGCTCTAAACACAGGTTTAAAAGATCGCACTACCTGAGAATTGGACTTGGTGCCTCGGTGTCATTTGTTACTGTATCTCAGCCTGTTTGCACCGCGTGTACTACTCGTCGGGATGTGCATTTGACATTCTTCCTCTCTTACATGGTGTATCTCTGTGTCACACTCAGTCACACTTACTCAATGCCTATTATTGATGTGCAGACCCATCCATGACCATGGCCGGGAGAAACTACCTTATGCTATGACTTAGAATGTAGAGCTGGGATTGGGAGGATGAATGAACTCTGCTGACTTCTATGATTGCCGAATCAACGACCCACGTGAGTGAAGCATTGACATCCCGCATTCAAGTGGAATGCTGGTTAGTATCCGGATACCATTGAAGGTAGGGTTGGATCGGATGGTGCAATAGTCGGGGGTTTTCCTAAACGGGGACCGGCCGGCCGGAGGACTGGCCGGGCCACCCGGCCAAGAGTGCGATTCTGTGCAGGGTTAGGGTTTCTCTTGTCCGTATCATGGTTCTGGCCGGCTACCTGTGGCTGAACTTTTCCTTCCTTGCACACGCAACGCCCACACATGCATCACCAGTCCTCCATCCCAAAGGTTCGCGCATGAAAGCACCACAGTTCAGCGGGCCGATTCCTGCACAAGCACTGCGACACTAACATAGCTAAAATGCTACTGTAGCTGATCCGCTCAATGGCATGTGAAGGATGAAGCATGAAGGGACCGGTGCGGGGAACGCTGACTTGGCACTCCCGTCACAGTGCTTGAATGGCTTTCCCAACTTCCCAAGAGTGTCTCGCTTTCTCCCCGTGTGAACATGGCACATTGCCGTTGGTGCTACCAGCGAGCCATGAGAGGCTGCCTGGTGACCCCGGATTCGCCCAGCAAAAAGCGCTCCTGGCTGATTCATTCAAGGGACCTCTTCAGACCAGGGGCAGGGCGTCTGAGGTGCGGGAAGGGCGGTGATTGGCTGGTATCAAATCCAGCTTCCTGAATGGAACTTTGGCTGGCTGGAAAGGAGGCCGCGGTCCTTGAACCTTGTCGGGATGAATTGGAGTTGGGATCAGGCGCAGATGACCACAAAAGCCACATGGGAAGATGGTACCTGGATGAAGTTATTTCTTATATCTGGGCCCCGTCCCGTCGACGGGGCCTTCCACAGCCCTGTGGCCCGACCAAGTGCCACGATCTCACCGCACAGTCGGCAGCCCCAGAGAAGCGTTGGACAAGCATGAAGGCTTTCCGGTTGCTGGCCCTCTTGGCCAGCTCTGCGTGGCTCCTTATGGGCGGGCAGGCCGACGGTGTGTGCAGTCCCCAAGACCGCACGTACAGCACCGAGACCATGCCCGCGGGCAGCCACCAGCCGTTCGACAACCTGAATCCCTTAGTAGGGCCGTTCAAGACGAAGTTCTTCATCACGGTGGTGAATCTCACCCCGCATCGCATCAAGCTGGATAGTACGCATTCGTACCAGATGGACATATTTGACTTCGGCGACGTGCCACAAGGCCGTGCCCGGCAGAACGCGGTCAAATACCGAGGGACGTGGTCCACAGGGGATGACGCTGGGGAGGCGTACTATCGCATCGACGGCACGGACAAGAAGTTCGCCTTGCGGGTCAAGTCTTACGCCACAGGTGCCAACCCGCGCCGAGTGGTGATGGATCTCAGCGGCATGGGTCTCGGCCAGCGCGAGTACGTGTTCCCGGGCGGGGAGACATCGGTGTCTCTCGTCATCACGGGCAGCAACAAGTTTGGCTTCCAGACATCTCTGCGGCACGGCGCCGGCAACTGGATGCGGAACATGTACGACGTGATCGGCAGCCGCAAAGTTCGGCACCTCATCATGCCCGGCACGCACGACGCAGGCATGAGCAAGATCAGCAACATGATCGACAGCATCGGCAGCGCCGCCAACACGCAGACTCAGGGCATCAGCATCTACAACCAGCTCCGCGCTGGTTCTCGCTGGTTCGACCTCCGCGTCGGCTCCGTCCATGCCAACGACAACGCCGGACAGAACAACGGCTTCTGGGTAATGCACGTCAACGACGAAATGGCCACCATTGCCATTGGCAACACGGGCGAGTCCCTGGACGAGGTCATCCGCGAGATCAACCAGTTCACGAGCGAGAACCCGGGCGAGATCATCTTTCTCCCGCTGCGCTATCTCGTCGGACGGTACGAGCTTCCGGACCGCGGTCCGATCCTGTGGAACGCGGCTATTGTGAACGACTTCTTTGCAAAGCTCCGCGGCCTCAACAACCGCTGCCCGAACTTGGACACCAGCACGGGGTTCCAGAACCAGAAGGCGTCGTACTTCATGGATCAGAACGGAGGCAAGGGCTGTGTCATCCCCCTCCTCAATGGCCATCTCGAAGGCGGCGTGCCGACCGAGTCGCCCACCGACGGCATCTACAGCATCAGCCGCATGAACATCCAGGACCACTGGTCCAACATGATGAAGGCCGAGGACATGGCGCCAGACCAGGTCAGCAACTGGCGGTCTGCCACGCACGGCGGTGGGTCCGACTACGGCAGCCTCATGATCGCGCAGTGGCTGGTGACGCCCGATGCGATCGCCTCAACGGCCTACTCGCTGCAGGCCTTTGCCATCCAGCCGACAAATCCGTCGCTGTACTGGGCCGGCGTCAACGGCGTCGACCCGGAGCACTGGCCCAACGTGATTCTGGTCGATTACATCGGGGTGCAGCAGCAGGATCAGCTGGCATGGGACCAGCTCAGCGCGGAATTGTATACCTTGGCGGTGGGCATGAATCTGTATATGGCGAGCGAGAATTGTGGTGTCACCACGCAGCGCTCTCCGTTGCTCAGGAGGAGCGACGTGCCGGCCGAGGGGCGCCGAGAGACACCATGGAATGGAATCATCTTCGCCAACGGGACGGTCCTGGACAACCCTCCGCCAACCCTCCATCCGGGTCGGGTTGAGATCTTGAGGAACGGGACGGTGTTTGGCAACGGCACATTATTGGAGCAGAGCATCCCGAATCCTTGGATGTAGGAACAAGGCCCAGATGGAAACGATACCCCTGACACATGGCAATTCTCTGGATATGTCATCGTGATCATCCTAATAGACCCGTCCTCTAATGCCCCAACTATCCAACCAAACTGCGACGCAATGCTATCACTTCGATCATCAACCTCTTAGGCATCTTCAATGTTAGCGCTGGGGTACCTCCTCGACGTCATGCTCGTCTCCCGTCCATCGACATCCTCCCCTCTCTTCCGCGCATCCATCACCTGCTTCCTCGCCGCCGCCTGCTGCTGCTTCTTCCTGTGTTCCACCGTCAGCACTCCGATAATACAGGTAAATACTAAACAACGAAAACACACTCACCTCTCCAAATCAGCCTCATTAGCCTCCAGCATGACCTCCCCCCTCCCGCGCCCATGCAACGACGAGCTTCCACTTAGACCCTCACTCCCACCCCGCCTCTGCGACCTTTCCACCGCATGCGCGACCTCCCCCTCCGCATAAACCGCCATTTTCCCCTCCGCATCCACATTGTCATTATGCTCGTCCACTGCCCCTCTTTGCTCTCCCTGCTCAACATCCACATATCTCGTCTCCCTTCTTTCCTTTTCATTAACCGGCCCTGATCCGCGCGCACCGCGCTCCAGGGCCGTGGGCATTCCGCCTTCCCTTCCCTGAGAAGACTGGGTAGTCTCTGGGCCGAATGTGGTGGGGAGGTGACGGTTCGTGTCCGGGTCGTCGGACGGGGCGGGTGCCGACTCGCAGTGGAGGGAGTCATCCCGGAAATAGTCCGCCCGTTGCGGGCCGGGCGTGCATGTGCCCGGGGTATCGGCCACGGCGTATTCCGAGAGGTTGCGCATCGGGTTGGGCTTGGTCGAGGGGTAGGCGTCGTCGTTGGGGGGTTGGACGGGCATTTTGGGAATCTGGATGTGTTCTTTGGTCAAAGGCTTTTTTTAATGCGGTTTCCGCTGTGATGCGATTGATTGGCGTCGTTTTATGATTTGGAACTTGCGAGCTTAGAGAGGTTAGCAGGAGTAGCATGCAGTCAATATAACTCAGTAGTACTCCTTACGCATTTAAAAAGAGGCTTGAGAGGCAGGAAACAGATGGTGTAGATCAATGACGTAAACAGGGTCCACGAACATCATCAGACCGGCACCTCTGCTACGGTGTGATCCATTCATCTGCATGATCCTCAAAGAAAAGGTGGCATGGATTTACCTATTGGACGGTGAATCAAATTTGAGCTCGATTTGACGACTGGAAATCATTCACACTACGCCATGTAAGCGAAACAAGCTGACTTTCTTCGGCACAGGGTAAAGGTCCTTACAGGTATTGAGCTGACCAGTGTTATCGGAAAGCGGTCCGCGTAGTATTATCTAGGCGCCCTTACATGTACTGTGCAGAAACGCGAGATCACAATGGAACCGGGGCCCCGTCAAGTCCAAAGCCGAAACTAAGAGAGTATTGCGCTCGTCTATGGTAAATCCTCTCGTCTAATAGTTCTTCGTACACGGCATATGAAACCTCCAGATCCAGCCTGTCGGGTTGCAGCCCCGGCGGCGACGAAGAGAGAGAGCAAGAGAATTTAGCCAACCACGATATCGCCATATGCCATTACATCCGCCATGCCATGTGTGAAGCATCAAACAGTTTAGAAGAGGGCAAAGACACCAGCAACGAGGGCCAGGCTGACAACAGCGGCCGCCGACAGGCTCTTGCCCACGAAGGCACCGCCCGTAGCGACGCTCGAGGAGGGGCTCGATGCCTGCTCGGCAGAGCTGCCGGTTCCGCTTCCACTGCTTCCACTGCCGGAGCCAGTGGTCGTGTTAGTCGTGCCGGTGGAGGAGCTAGCGGGGGCAGAGACGGCAGTCGATGCGCCGGTGGCAGAGGCCGAGCTGGTCTTGGCAGTGGCGGTCGGCGTGTCGAACTTGGTCGGGCAGCTCAGGTCGAACAGGGGCGTGGTCGAGAGGTCCTTGGTGATGGCGAACTTCATCTCGTTGTCCGGGTTGGAGTCGCGCAGGTTGTACCAGAAGGTGGGCACCTTGTTGAAGAGCTTGCGGCAGCCGACCTCGTCCCAGTAGTACTTGGCGTTCTCGACGCTGGGAACAGCCTGGTCCCAGTTCGGACCCGTGGAAGGCCAGCCTGTCTCGGTGACCCAGACGGGCTTGCCGCCGACAGCGCCCGTGACGGCATCGAAGGCCCGGTCGAAGAGGACACCCGAGTTCTTGATGTCGTTGCCCTTTCCGTTCTCGTAGTACGGGTACTCGTCCACGCCGACCCAGTCGACGGCATCCACCACGGCCTTGTTGGTGCTGTTCGTCCAGGCGTCCCACGTGTCGACGTGTCCAATAGGCACCTTGGCCAGCGCCGTGTTGGCGACGGCCTTCTTGTACTGGTTGATGAAGTTGACCAGAACGTCGGGCCCGGCACCGACACCGGCCTTGTTTGCGATGCCCGTCGCCGAGACGCGGTAGAGATCCTCGCTGCCGATGGACATGCCAATGACGAGGTCGGTGAACTTGCTGCCGTACTTGTCCACGGCTTTCTTCAGGGCGCTGAGTTCCTTGTCGATGTTGTCGGTGCCCGAGGTCCAGATGCCGAGCAGAAGCTTGGTGTTGGTGTCAATTGCGGCTTCAAAAGCCTGGATCGGGTCGCTATCCGAGTAGGCCTGGATGTTGGTGTACAGGCGCACGGCATTGAACTTGCCCGGCGCGTTCTTGAGACCCTGCGCTGTCTTGAACTCGGCTAAGAAGTCCGACTTGAACTTGGCCGACCGGTCGGCAAGCGTCGCTCCAGAGTTGAACCCGAGGTAGTTCTCGGCCGACACGCCCGAGGCAAGGACGCCGGCGACGAAAGCTGTGGCTGGACGCATCGTGATGGCTGACGGGAGCGGGAAGCAGACTTGGCAAACTTGGCGATTGCGTCACAGGAAGGAGCAAACAATCGTCAAGGGAAGTGGAAGAAAAAGGATGGAGCAACAGCGAGCCTCCTCGAGGAGGAATGAGCGTGGGGAATCCTTAACGATGGAACGTGATAGCTGTTCACAGGCAGTAGTGATGGACAAAGAGCGTCGGCGTCGCACAAGGACGGTTGGATGCAGATGAAGAGGAAAGTAAGGAAGAAACGGTCACGACGATGGAAACAGGTTTGAGGCCTTGAATAAGGGAAGAATTATTATTACGGAGGCGTCCGGGATTGAAGAAGCGCGCCGGCGTCCCCTGGCAGCTGCAAGGGCGGGTCGGTCGGGAGCGTCAGCACAGCCTCAGCCCTCTTGGCATGCCGATCGACGGGACCCGGCTCCATCCACACACCTCGCTCAAGAGCTTCCTCAAGATCTTCCTGTTGCAGGTCGGGTGTTCTGCAGTAAACAAGCCGACTCGGTGCTCGTATTCACACGCGCTTCGGAACTTGCGCTTTCTGTTGTGCAGCTGCGTCCTTCACTTCGACGACCGAGCTTACCGATGTTTTCTCGTCCCAGTTCAAGCTCGTATCGAGAATCCATGAGCTCGTTCCACAGCACAAATTCCCCTGACGGAGGCCACTTCAAAACCTGCCATTCCATCTGCCCCACAGCTGCCCCTTACTTGAGACAGGGGTCTCCCTGGGACCAACCACTCAGCGGCCAAGGCGGGATCTCAAAGGACGGCCCGCTGGGGCGTCTCGACCGCCCCGTTTTCCACCCGACCTTTGGTTAAGGTTATTGCCAAGAGCCTAATTGGACAGACGCTTATCCTGAAGACAACAATACCCAAGTGCAATCATCGACAAGAGGAAAACCGACAGTAGCATTGACTTTCTCAGAGCACGCGACCAATATATTGTTGCACACACCTTACACACAATGTTGGCTTGCATTGGTGCCCGGGTCACGGTGACACGAGGCCAAAAGGCGGCCGGGAGACGAGGCGACCCTCACAGCGTTGCGTCTGGGTGCCTAATAAGCACTTTGTTAATGAAGAAAAGCCGGTTGCTCCACACCGGCCTCAACTTAAGTATTGAAACGAAACAGGACAAACAGGAACTTCGCTCTTGACCTTTGATGGCCGCTGGCCCCTGATATTAATTCAGGCGTTGCCAGCAGTCAGTGTCCCATGTTGATCCCGGAAGGTCAAGCCTTCCGGGCTCGGCAACGAATCCTGAGAAAGGCACGGGACCACCCGCTTTCTATCGACTCTGAAAGTCCTACAGGTCACAAATTCACAATACATCCCATCCGGGAACGCCTGTGCCCATCATCAAAAGCACACGGATAGGGTTGAGCGAGACTGAGCTCGGCGCCAAGGGAGTATGGCAAACTAAAAGATCCTGCAATGAGGCCATTCCCGAACCCCCAGACCCAATATAAAGAACAACGAAGGTCGGATCATTATTGACTTGCACATGCACTGTACGTACATAGTTTCCGCAGAGAGACCGTTCCGCAGCACAGTGGCAACGCATTGCTGCAACGCCAAGTACCTAAACTTCTTCTTCTTTTGAAGCAATCGAGGATTCGGAGGAGGACTCTTTCCGCATGCCTGCTCTTATGTAGGTTGCTGGGCAATGGTTATGCTTTACGCGTTCTTCCCAAACCAGCACACTGACTCAGCAGGGCAACAGCCCGACCGTGCTGCACGGGTGCCGGGACGTGGTGTCTTTCATGAGGTTCATTAATTTATCCTACGACTACGGGGTTTGCCCAAATGTCCGGTAATGTCAGCCAAATTAAACCTGCACCATGACACTGTCATGAACCCAGGAGAATATGCACCACGGCCATTATTCCCACACCCCATACACATCCCATCGTGCTCCGGAAACTGCACCCATCACTCGATGTAGGACTCGACCGATCCTGAGAGGCTGTCCCTGAGGCTGTCCCAGGGACCGGTAACCCCGTGGCAGGGGGGGTAACAGAGGGAACAGGCACGGCCTCGACACTTTCGACTCCTGGGCTGGCAATGAGGGTGCCGCTCGCGCCATTGACAGCCGATGCCGTCACCCCGCATGCGCCAGTGACAGCGGACAAGTCCTGGATGCTATTGAGAGCGGCGGGTGAGGAGCCGCAGTCCATAGCTTGTGCCATCCAGATTCCGTCGGTTTCGAGGTCAAAGACAGCTAGACAATCTCGTTAGAGGTCACCGGGTACCAGGGCTCGAATAGACATGGAAAACATACCGTAAGCCGACCGCAAGAACGTATCCCCAAGCAACGTAAAACGCTCGCTCGGCATGATTCCAAGAAAGCATGCAGGCGGGTTGCTGGGTACTTCCCGCGTTAGCTCCTTGTAAGGAATCTTGATAGTTACCCCGTCAAAAGCAAAGTCAAGCGTGCCGTTCAAGGCCGTTAGGCCACAGTCAATTCGGAAGAATCCATTCGAATCCGGGGCCTGGGCGCCGAAGTCACTCGCGATGGCTCTCGTGAGGTTCGGTGGCAGAAGCGACATGGTTGACCCACTATCGAGAAAGACGGGGGTGCCGCTGGCATCGTACACCCGGTTCACTCCGTTCGGAGGAGTAATCGAGACGGATTGCAGATTAACCCAGAATCGAGGGACACCGTCGGGTGACTGTTCTGCCGGGATGATTGGTAGCTTGACCAGCTTACCGGCAAACTTGGACGTGTCGATGCCGCCGAAAACAATGACCCCTTCTTGCGCATCCTTGCTTCCCAAAGCGAGCGTGTACGCTTTAACGCGAGTAGCATTTTGTGCTCTCAACTGGTCCACAAAATTGAGATACCTGGTGGCAATGCCTTTCCCGTACCCTATTCCTAGGATACCAGAGAAAGCGTCCTCTGAGGCGGTGGCCACGCCAAACTGGACTCCCTCAAGAGCCGTAGGGCTGCCAGCAAGGGTGACCGTGTCTGTGAAGTAGGTGATGTTGGCACTCCCAATCCCATACCGCAGGGTTCTCGTGGTCCCGAGCGAGGTGGCTGTCGAGGACTTGGTCGTGTCGTACTGGCCGGCCCGCTCGCAGAAGACAGCGTCGGCTCCCGATACCGCCGTACAGTCCGGGTTCACCCACAATTCAAAAGACCCGGTGTCCAACTGGACAAACACCGGCTGCGGCGGCGTGCCAATGCTGACTGCGAGAGGTTAGGCGGAGTGCGGTAAAAGGCATCCAAGGGAGGGAGGGATGAGTACGTTGAGCATAGTAGGCAACATCTGACCGGTTTGCTAGCTGCAGCTGGACACCTCGTTTGCTGGAAAAGTAATTGACATTGGTCGAATGGACGACGGGCAAGTGGATGCAGCCGGTGTCATGTGTCGTCTGTTGGAGAGCGGTCGCGTGGCAGCAGAGCAAGGCTATAAGCAACACCGATGCTGAGAAAAGGAAGGAAACTGCCATTGCTAGCAATGGCTCTCGGAGGCGGACTACCTCGATATCGTCTGCATGAGCAAAGGCGTCGTGATTCCCGGTCTAGCTCGGACAGATGAACGAAAGGCAAAGATGCTGGACACGGCCAGCCGGTTCCGAGCACCAAACCGCGAGGCGAAAGAACTGAACGAGGTATGGAGGCCGCGCTCCCGAGCTTGCCTGCGGCGATGGACCGCTCCGGATATTCCGGGCCACAGGCTGGCAACGAGTGGCAAGCAAGAAGAGAAGGTTGAAGTAAAAGAGAGAATAAAAAGAAACAACAAAAACTGGAAAGGGAAATAAGAGCAGGCAGTAAACAATAGAGCAAGAAGAGAAAGATGAAATCAAGGCAAAATCCGGATGCCCAGCTGTTGAACCAAACATCAACTCATCAACTCCGGCTGTGCCTGAGTGTACCTTGGCAGGGGACGGGGAGAAGGAGTGTAACCCCGTGTGGTGGTTGTCAAACACTGCCCAGCAATGTCGTCCGCATCTGCCTCAAGGAGGCGGTCTTTGGCGAACGGAATCAACCCTTTCAAGATTACCTACCAATGAGGCAGGCAAAAATCAGACAAGCGCGGCTATTTCGTCGAATTGTCGGCAGCGCGAGGACGGGAACCGCATGAACAGCCGAGGGTGCCAGGGATGAGCCAGCACGGTCGGGAGAAGCGCGCAGTCGCGTGTCGTTGTCAGGCTCGGCTGCCACTGTCTGTCGCACGAGGGAGAAATCTGCGACGGGAACATCGATGTTGTCATGGAAGATCAAACACTCAGGGGCTCGACGTTGAATGTCAAGTCCCTGCGTTGCAGGATCGCAACTCTAGCAAGGGTCCGTCTTCCCGTCTCAAAAGCCCCGCCGAAGCCTTCGTCGGCCAATCAGCGCAGGCGCATTTGTCCCCACCGAGCGTCTCGAAACCGGCAATTTTCCAGCTCTTTCCCATCTCACGAGGTCTACAGGTCAACTGAAATATCCAAGGTATGTGTAATGCATCGCGACCCAATGCGGTCAAAGGGAACATAAGACAACCAACAATGTTCGCAAGGCGTTGGATTCATTCTATTGTTCACATTGGCATTTTCCCGCAAGTCATCCTTCAAGCCTCATCGCTGACCTTGATGATGATCTTGCCGTTCACATGCCCGGATTCGAGCCTCTCAAACGCCTTCTTGTAATCGGCAAACTCCCACACGCTGTCAATCGTCGGCCGCACCTTTCCGGCCGCGATCAACTCTCCAATCTCTGCCAGATTGCTCCCAAGAGGCTCGACAATGAAGAATAGGCCCTTAGAAAGTTCCTTCTTCAGGCCTGCCGGTTTACCATACTCGGGAGGCGTATTGATCGTAATCATGGCACCTCCGTCCCGTACAGCTGCCCAGCATCCCGCCAGCGTCTTCCCGCCGACCATCTCGAAGATGAGATCACACTCGCGCGCTGCCGGATCAGCCGCCACCCAGTCTTCAATCGACGTCTCGGCGTAATTGACAACCTCCGTCGCGCCCAGCTTCCTCACCGCCTCCTCCTTGCCCGGCCCGCAAACCGCGACGACCGCCTTCGCCCCGGCCAGGGCGGCAAACTGCACGGCCCAGCTGCCCACGCCGCCCGCTGCACCCGTCACCAGCACCCTGATCTTGCCGTTCTTCTCCCGTGCGGCGGCATCCCCCTTCACTGCCGCGGCATCCAGCGTGCCCTGGACAAACAGGGCCTGCCACGCTGTCAAGGCACTCAACGGCGTCGCGGCTGCCTCGATCCAGCTCAGGCCCTCGGGGATCTTGGCCAGCTCGCTGGCGCGCGGCAGGGCATAGTCCCGCGCCGCGCCGGCCCGACTCGCGCTGATCCGGCAGTAGACCCTGTCTCCGGCGACAACGCCGCTGTCGGCAGGCGCGCTGACCACACTGCCGGCCATGTCCTGGCAGGGGACCAGCTCCTTGTCGGCGGGGATCACATCGGGGAAGTTGATGGCCCAGGTGAGCTCGCCCGCGCAAGGCGCCGCGGCGTGCACACGGACGAGGACGTCATCCGGGTGGGTGGGGGTGGGAAGTGGGGCAGTGGTGGAGATGACTTCGGTTGTCTTGCGGGAGGCTTGGAGGAGGGTTTTCATTGTTTTAGGGAGCTCCTGGGAGGCCATGTTGGCAGTGGGTTGGTAGGTAAGCATGGGAGGAGATGAGTTGGCTTCTTTGTGGGCGAGCCAGCGGTGTGGAGAAGAGAGGTAAGTTGGTTCGTATGATGCCAGACCAGATGGAGCGTGTCGCCATGGCGGGAATGTGTGTCCCAAAACGCGAGGAAACGGCCATTGTATTTATATCACGGTACGGTCATACTGCGACCCGTGTTGCTCCGGCTGCACTGACGCAGACATCACGTAACGGATAACGACAGAGCGGCTCGTTAAGCCCTCGCATCCCCCTTTTCGGAACGACTGTCGAGCCCGGTGATGAGGAACGACTCGACGACGCAGATTTCCCCGCGTCGCCAAGCATGTCGAGTGAGTAAGCAGGGTTACCTATGTCGCCGGTTCGGATCTCGCATTTGCATGCGAGAGGCCGGGCTGCCGAGGGAAGGCAGACTGTGGCGGTCGTGCCGGGATCTTCGAGCTGGAAGGGCATTGGTGCTGGTATACAGATCAAGTACCTTAGACGAACAGGCAGTGTGAAAGAATGGAGTAAGTTCCCAGCCTCAACAGTCTTGTGCGCTGGCTGCTGTTCTGCTCAGTCACGCGTCTGGTGTCGCCTGCCGCCCCGAAGTGTCGGACAAGCGGGGCACTCGGTGCGTTGCCTGGAATCTGCCTTAACGCAGCGTTTGTGGCGGGGTAACACCTCTCGCATGACAGTACCGACCTGATTCCAGGTCACCTGTGACTTCTCGGCGAGCACAACTTGTTGGCGTTGGTGCGAGAGCCTTTATCAGCCTCGATGGCAATCACATATAAATAACTGACTGGACCTCTTCCAGGTCCTCAGCAACTCCGGTCTTCGCTGCAGCTCACAACGTCACACATCATTCCCTGGGCGTGCATATACAGTACATACCTTACCATCACCCTCAACGCGGCCAGCCATGAACGCTTCACCTCGCGTGCTGGAAGGCAGCATCAGCGACTATCGCGACTTAGATATCCTCAAGAGCTCACGGGAATCCTTCCTGTCGACAAATCCCGGCTTCGATTTCGTCGCGACTGGCGCCCTTGTCTTCTCCCAGGCCACAGGAGAAGACCGCATCCTACTTATTCAGCGGGCACTCAACGATTCGTGGCCTGGGCGCTGGGAGGTACCCGGCGGTGGGTGCGACCCGGAAGATGAGAGTATCCGTCACAGCGTGGCAAGGGAGCTGCTGGAGGAGAGCGGTCTGGTGCTGAAGGATGTGGTAAGGCAGGTCGGGGAGGCGCATGTTTTCCTGACGAAGAGGAGTCGGAAATGGGTTGCAAAGTTCACTTTTGAAGTGGATGTAGAGACTCCTGCCGCTGGGGTCCTGCCTGAGGTGACACTTGATCCAGCGGAGCATATGGACTTCATCTGGGCAACGGAGGAAGAGTGCCAGCGTGGTAAGAAAATTGGTGGGCCGATTACTGGCCTGGGGAAGGAAACAGTGGACATCGAGTTCACGAGTGATGTGCAGAAAGCAGTCATACTGCACGGCTTCAGACTCAGAAGAGAGCTTGAAAACTGACAAGACCAGGGGCGTGCGCAGGCCGCTACTCCCGGCTTAAACCCTAACCCCAACCGCATGTGGTAGGCAAGCAGATAGAATCAGAAACCATGTCGACGTCAATTATTGACCCCACTGTTAGCTGCCCACGCGACGCGCCTTAAGCCACTATCAAGGCTGCAAACAATCGAAAGTGCCGTTTGTTCTCCCTGCAACTTGTTACAACAGACTCACTTAAGAATGCAATGGCAACACCGACGACGCCCTCTGATGGCGACGAGTCTCTGTTTGACTCCGCCCATCCCTTCAAGGGTGTTGTCGTCTGCTGCACCAGCATTCCGACCGAGCTGAGAGTAAGTCATTAGGCGCGTCCAACTTTCTCGACCGGCAGTGCCCAGGTCCCATCACACCAGGCCTGCACTCACCACACGCGATATGGCCTGGCTCTTGGTTGAGATAAACTAGGATAAGATGGCTAATTAGACCTCTCGCTCATTAGGCGGATATTGCAGCCAAGACGACCGAGCTAGGAGGCCAACACAAGTACGACTTAACGCCCGACTGCACCCACCTGATCGTCGGCGACTACGACACCCCAAAATATCGCCATGTCGCCAAGGAACGCCCCGATATCCGGGTCATGGCCGCCGGCTGGGTGGAGGCTGTTCGAAATCTCTGGGTTCAAGATGCCGAAATCGATTTCCTCGCCTTGGAGCGAGAGTGGCAGCTGCGCACCTTCGAGACCGGGGGAGGAGAACCGACCGCTGACGGCTCGGAGCCACAGCGCCGCAAACTTCTCTGCTGCATGACGGGTTTCGAGGACCCTGACGAACGCCAGCAGATCATCGAGAAGATCGAAGCCAACGGCGGGCTCTACACCGGGGATCTCACGAAACGAGTCACCCACCTGATTGTCTACAAGCCGGAAGGGCGCAAATATCAAGCCGCGAAGAACTGGGGTGTAGTAACCGTCTCGGTCGAGTGGGTCAATGACTGTGTTGAGCGCGGCCTAATTTTAGACGAGAAGCTCTACGACCCGGTCTTACCCCAGCATGAGAGAGGAGTGGGCGCTTGGAACAAGCAAAGAGCACGCATCTCTTCGCTAGGCAAAAGGCTGAGAGAAAACAGCGCGGCGCAGGATGAGGGAAAGAGGAAGCTACGCAAGACTGCAAGCATGAAGCTGAACAGCCAGAGGGATAACCTTTGGGGAGACATTCTTGGGAAGCCGCAAACACCAGAACCTGCGCCTACTACCGTTACCCAAAAAGTCCCAACAAACCCGACAGCATTTCCAGCTGCACAGCCGTCAGCGGCGAAGGCTGAAGCCAAGTCACTGGACACTCAGGATTCGAAACTCTCGTCGTTTGGCGTCCCGGACGACAGCGCCGTTTTCGCGTCTTGCTGTTTTTACGTACACGGATTTTCGTCGCAAAAATCAGAGATCCTGGTCAACACGATCGCATACTTGGGAGGGCTGATCTGCCATTCCCTCGACGAAGCCATATCCACCTCTGGCGCCCAGCTCGCTCACAGGTTCCTGATCGTGCCGCAAACCTCCACCCCGGATACCCACCCCAAACCTCCTGGCAACGTTCACATCATAACCGAGTTCTACATCGAGAGATGTCTGCACAAAAAGTACTTTTCTGATCCCTCCCAGCATGTCATCGGGCGGCCGTTCCCACTCTTTCCGATACCGGGATTCGAAGGACTGTCCATATGCACCGCCGGATTCACTGGAGTCGACCTCAACCAGGTTGACAAGTCCATCCGGCAGCTGGGAGCCAAGTATGAAGAGCGATTTACTGCAAACGTTTCGCTTCTGGTGTCCCCATCACTGTCAGTGATACGGAAGCAGAAGCTCGAGCTGGCATTGGCCTGGAAGGTGCCAGTTGTCAGTGCTGAGTGGTTATGGGAATGCATTTCGACAGGGCGCAAGGCTCCGATCAAGCGATTCCTATTTCCGGAGCTGAAGCAGAATTTTGAGGACGCGAAGCTGCCAACACAGACCAAAGAAAACCCCACGGTCAAGGACAGCGCCAGAGGCAAGCAGGAGAGGCCCCTCAGTCGAGACGGTATCGACGAAGACCTACTTCCAAGACCGGCCACTAAACCGAAACAACGTCGGGAACTGGATGAGTCGGCCTTTATAATCACTAAAGAACGGACGGAAGAACCAGTCCAGCGTCGGAAAGGACCACCAGCAACTGAACACGATTCGAACATCACCACGACCACACACTTTGAAACCGCTCCAACCCACATCAACCCTACTGATGACATCAACATCAGCTTCGGGAAGAGGAGCCTTTGCTCCGGTGCTCCCCTCTCCGAGACATCCTCCAACTCCCTCAACAAATCCCCTGACACACCACGAAAACCCGAGATACCACGGTCGCGGAAGCCCATGAGCCGAATAACAAGTGAGGTGGCAGACTCAGAAGCAACAGAGGGCGACGTCGGCAATCCCCATGACATTCTGCTACGGGAAAATGAAGAGAACGTCGAGAAATCTGCCGAAAACCGGAGAGAAGATGACGCAGGCGCGGACCCAGAAGCAGAAAAGAAACGGTTCGAGGCCGAAAAGGCGGCTGCAGAGCGCCTCGCCATCTCCACCAAACTCGTCACCTCCCTGCTAGATTCGACTACCGCCAAGCTAGCCAACAGCGTCTCTGCCCCCGCCGCTCTGAGTGCTACGTCCCTACCCGGGTCTGACACCGCCGGAGGCGAGGACACAGCAGCAGGACGACCCAAGCGACGCAAACGGAATATCCTTGGCCGCGCCATCAGCAACGTCTCGGCTGCAAGTAGCACCAGTGGTGGTGGTGGCGGCGGCGCCGACACGTCTGCTGCGGCTCCGGCTCTTGTGGGCATTGCCAGGTCCGAGACACTGGGGACGGGAGTTGGCTGTGAACCTCCGCCCGCCGCTACACAACTCGAATACGAAGACCCAGAGGCAAGGCGATACAAGGAGCAGTTGATGAGCAAGATGATGGGGACGGCAGCCGGCGGCACGCCGGGGCGAACATTTTCCGAGCCCAGGCAGGAGAAGTTGACGCTTGCTGGGTTGGGGGGCTATGACCTAGCGCAGCAGCAGCGGTATGATGCGGTTGCCGGTGGAGAGAGGAGGAGTAGGCGGAGATGAAAAATGACCATGGCTGCCCCTGGGGAAGGGAGTTAACAGGAACGGATATCAGAAGGAGGCGATTAGGCGAGAAAGCGATGGGCAGGCAGCTATTGAACTGGTCTATGCAGGAGATGATTAGAGCAGGGTTATGACCGCAATGCGATCTTGGTACCTTCATTCCTCCGTTTACTACCATAAGTCTTATGCTGTAGCATGATCAAGTTGTTCATGATGTGGTTGGCGCTGGCACGTCGCAGCGCACCTAAGCAAATGCAGAGGAGGGGACATTGAGGGTCATAAGTCATCAAGAATTCGAAAGAAAAAACTGGTGAGGGTTTGATCTCAGTTCAGTAAACCAGTCTTCCAGGCCCAATCTGCTTCCCAACAAAACCATCATCCATTAGATATACTGAAAAGCTTCCAGAAATAGAGGGTATCATAGACCATCCTGAAGTGAAGGGAAATAAACCTCTTTGCCCAATCCCTGGCCGGCTCGAACACACACACACCGCGAGACTGCATCCGCCCTGTCTCAGAGGTGATGCGCAGCATGCGTCAAAACGCTCAGCAGAGTCGCCGCCGCACTGCTGACCCCAATAGCGCCGGCCGCCTCTTTCAGGGCACTCCTCCTGGAGGGCCGCTCCTCTTCCCCGCGACCTCGTTGGTCGCGGTCTCGATCCCGGTCCCGGTCCCGGTCCCGATCTCGATTCCTGTCGTTATCCCTGACCCGGTCCCTCTCGCGTGATCTGTCTCTCGATTTTCCTCTTCTGGGCCGATCTCTCTCGCGGGCCCGATCTCGATCACGCTCTCGGTCACGTTCTCGGTCACGCTCCCGGTCGCCGCGCCGGTTGTCCCGGTCTCGATCACGACGTACCCGATCCGAGACCTTCTCCGGCGAGATCTCCCTCGGGCCGCCGCGATCGAAGCGTACGTGATTCGGATTCTTGTTCTTCAGTATTGGTTTGGGTGCGACGGTGCTCGAAGGAGAGATGTTGTCCTCGCCGTTGACGCTTGCTGGTGGGGACACAATAACAGGGTACACTTTTGTCCCTTTATCTTCGTCATCGCTGCCCAGATGCTTGGTCTTCTTAGGGGCGTAGTCCTTGGGTATGTATCGGTCCCGGCCGCGTCCCAACCCCCTGCGGCGATTGTGATCATCGTCGGGCGAATCAGTATCGCTCGCGTCAAAGAGTGCTTCCGAGCCATTATCTCTCACCAACTCTCTGCTTCCTCTCCCCCTTCCCCGGTCGCTGTATGTTTCCTGACGCGGTCTGCCATCCCCTCGTCTCTCGGTGTTCGCGGCTCTGGTTGTCGGCGCTCTCCTCGCGTCGCGTACCTCGAAGCTCCTCCTCGCATACTCTTCAATTTTCTCACGACTCAGAACACCGAGCACAGCAACGAAATTCGGTCTGGCTTCGTATCGCACGCCCGCCTCTTCCAGCACCTCGGGGGAGACCAGCTTGCGATCAATCTTGGTCCAGGTGGCGTCCAGAGGTATGGTTTGCCCTTTGCTATCAGGGGCGAGATAACTGTCTCGTCGAGGCGAAGGTTGGTACTGGAGCATGTCATTGCCGGCTGGAGGCGCCGAGGCTGGCAGGGCATGGGGGCCCCACCCAGCATCCGCAATGTTCAGGCTGGTACCGTAAGGGGGTGGTGATGAACTTGGCGCAAAGCTGCTCGAGAGAGTGGACTCCAGGATGCGCAGCGGTTGTGTTCCGGAGGGTAAATACGTCTGAGATGGACATGTACCTGGAGAGATGGACAAGTTGGATATTGTGGGCGACAGGAGCGAAGCGCCCTTGAGGACAGCCACCTTATCAGCGGAATAACGGTCAAGAGCCATGAGGTCTCGTGTCGAGATGAGTGCCATGTGAGACGACGGACTGCTTTCCGAATCAGACGACTCGGATGTTGTATACGGCTCGAAGCTCAACATAGGTGGCAGACTGGGGATGGTGGGAGCTTTGGGTTGGGGAGAAAGCGGTAAGGAATTAGTCATTCCATGCCCTTCGGCTCGCCTGCATCCTTCATTGCTGAGAGGGTTGTTCTCAGAGTTGGGCTTCGTTTCCCGGCTATGGGGTGCCGTTCGCGGTTGGGCATCCCATCCAAGCAGCCCACGGACAGAGGGCGGGGTCCCGTCACCCAGTCGCTGATGAGACTCGAGCTCACGGATGTATGCACGCAGGACCTCCTGTGGGGCATGATTTAGTTCGTTCACGCAGCGAAGACGAGAACTTGCAGCGTACCTTATTCTTGCGAAGCACCTCGGACGAGAACCCTTCCCTCTCCAACTCAGCCTTGAAACTCCGCCATAGCTCGTCTTCCTCCGCCTCTATCGGCGACTGATCTCTCCTTCCACGGAATAGGCGGTTCGCGATGGCATCCACTTTGTTTTTTATCGTATCTAGCTGTTGATCGTCGACCTTTTCGAGCGTACGCTGCGCCTTGGTGGGATTGTGCAACTGGATAGTATCAAGAAAGATTTCGATCTTCATGTTTTGGGAGACGACATCTCCTCGAATGAGGTCGATCTTCCGAGACCTCTCTGCGGAGTCCAAATCCCTTCTCGCGACGTTCCCTCCAGTGCCACGGCTGGTCCCGACGTTTTCTCCGTACCTCTCGAGGATAGTGTCGACCTGCTTCAGGGCAAACTCACTATCCTCGATCAGTGAACTCAGCTGCCTAGCATAGACAGAATTGCGGCTCTCGTTGCTGGCATGATCCGACTGGTGTAGAGGCGAGTCAGGATCCTGAGCCTCGGCATCGAGGTGCTTGAGCGCTCTGTGTAGGCTGCAAACTGCTATAGCCAGATCGACGAAATCGGTGCCGGCATTGCGAGCGCGCCGATACAGTTGCCGTGCAGAGTCATCGACGGACTCGATGCTGAGGGCGTCTCCGGTCGTGGCTGTCATGGATTGGGTCGCCCAAAGGCTGTCACTCCGAGCACAACCGGATGGTACCTGCCTCTTGACGGGCTGATGTCCAGCTGAACTTCTCGAAGTGTGGCGGACACGGGAGGGATATGCCGGACTTAGAAGGTCGGCGGCAGACTCGGGAGCCGGTTAAGAGAGGCTTAGTCACGAAGAGGATGGTTGGAGTGGGGGCGCAGCAACAAATGGGAAACAGCAAGTCACAGGAGGAGGCAGAGAAATGCCAAACGACTGAAGGAAAAAGAAGGCCAAGCTGTGGAAAGAGAAAAAGGATGGCACTAATCAGAGATCACCTGGGCTTCAATCAGGCTTGAAGCGGCTGACGAATCGAGGAAGAAGGGATCGTCGATGACCCATAGTTAAAGAGGGCACCAACCAGTTGGCACCCAACTTGAACCCAAACACCCCAGCAGGAAGGGTGTAGCGTTAGGTATGTCATCGAGCATGTGGCGCTCGCTACGCCGAGCAGCTCCCGCGAGGCTCAACGTGGGGTTTCCTGGCCCTTCATCGAAGGCATCGCGAGATGATGGACGAAACAGTCCAAACATCGCGCCTTGATGCCCATCAAAGTCTTGAGGCAAAGGACGACCAACAGTCCAAAATCTAAACGTCTAGTCCGTCGGCTTCTCTCTCGAATTTGGAAGCCTGTTGTAGATACGTCTGAAGTGATTAACACTCACGAAGAGGAAGTGTGGGTGGGACACAAACAACACGAGAGCCCATGGGAGTGACGTCTTGATGCTAAGTCCAGAGTTGGAGTGTGGGGAAACCTGGGTAATAAGGTAGGGCTGGCCAATCGCACGACCCGTGACCGCTCCTCAGTCAACGATGTCCAATCATCGGCCTGCAGCGGGGCAATTGAGCCTCCCTGTTCGTCCCATCGCGAACTCGGACCAAAGATAGCGTGTCAACCAAACCCCCCCCAAAAAACAGAAAAAGCCGTACACTAAAACACCAAGATGGAAGGAAGTTCACTGTTAGAGTACCTTTGCCATCTCATTTCTTTCTCTTCTTCTTCTTCCTCCTCGTCCTCTTCTTCTTCTTCCTTTTCTTTCTTTTTATTTTCCCTTTTTCTTTCTTTCTCTTGGGTTCAATTCTGTTTGCTTGACTCCTTATCGTCGTCAAGGCAGTAGTTTGGAGTACGGCTTTTTTGACCATGGGGAGCGTGTACACTCCTTTATTCGTCTGTATGTACTGTACATACATATGTAGACTTCAAGTTGTAAACTGCACCCCGCCACCCTCGGCTGTCTGCAGCATTCCACGGTCGGTACCGGGCGAGGAACATCTCCGGCCGCACAAACGGTCACCATAGGGGTCCTGGTGGAACCAAGGGCTTAGTCTCGGGGATGACACCATTCCATTCTGTTCCACCGGCGCCACAACCCATATGGCTGCTGCCTTGTTCGTGGTTTGGATCCCGTAATCGAGGAATAAGCTGGGCTAAATTGTCTCCTTCTCTGTATTACCCCGTTGATATGCCCAGCCAGTCGGGCTGTGCTCCGCTAAACCAGTCACGATGGCAAAGGCCGAAGCTCCGAGTTGTGGGCGGGGCATCAACGAAATCTGACACTCAGCCTGGCTCACCAAACGAGGCTGTGAGGGCGGGGAAGTCTTGCTTCGGCTGCTTCTGGAAGCCTTCGTCACTTGGGTCGCCGGTCTCCGTGCGGCTTGGTCTTGTTTAGCGCAACAGCCCCCCTTGATGCAGTTGATGGTAAGCAATGCCAAGTCCAATCTGACTGAGTCACCTCGGTATCCCATTTCCGGCGAAGGTGAAGAGATCGGTGACAATCATTGAATTGATAGCTGCGTTTATTGTAGAGCTCCTCATCCTCGGTTGCAAATTCGAGGCCGGCCAAACTGACGTACACAGTAGATCCGCCGGTTGTGCCAATGGCCTATCGGTGTTGTAAGAAGCAAGTCGGGAGCCCACGTGCTCAACGATTCTCGGTGCTTAATGTGCTCCTTGCTGTTGCGAGGCTGTCTGTAGATATGCAATTCCACGTGGACCTTGATGCAATCAACAGCTACAAGGTTCCACGGTCACATACGTTATTTCTTCAGCCGATTGGCTGGCGAAGAAAATAATGTCTGTGACCGTGGCGTACATGAGGCATGAGAAGATCGGGCCGGCAACAACGGATCAGGGTGGGGACAGTCACGAAGATGCGGCTCAGGCTTCCCGATTCTGTGGGTCTGGGGGTTCCATCACAATTGCCATGACTTTCGCTTTGTTCATGCCGATTATCACACTGCTGCAGGCAACGTGCATAGAAGGCCAAAACAACGGATATGTTTCGCTTCAGCGTGGGCATTGATCATCTGCATTCGGAAGCCTTCTAATATGCAGGGCTCACCGGGCCTCTTGAACAACAGTGGCACGGCTTCCACCCAGCAGCGTATGCTCCGATATCCGGTGCACCGAATAGATGCCCCTCTTCTTGCTGACAAAGTGGCCGATTTGCCTACTGCTCCTCGGAACGATCTCACCGCCCGACCTAACCCTCTCCGTCGACATTCTGCTGTCCGCCTTGAGCCCAAGCGGCAGTTCCTCCGTCATGTGCAGCGACACGGCTTTGCCCTTCGTCGAATCCACAAGCGCTTTCCTAGCCTTCTTTGCGTAGTTGACGGCCTCCGCCAAGGCCCCTTGGAGGCGCACCGCCTCCAATATGCCTTCCAGAGCCACGCTCACCTCCGCTTGGAACTGGCTGAAAAAGTCCGCCGAGTCCTCCTCGTTGCGTGAGCTCCCGAGTATGGCATCCGACGCCATCCATCCGCCCAAGCCCACCGAGTCGATACATCTGGACATCAAATCGGCGATCAGCTGAATACTGCCGTCGGGAGGCGCTTCAATCTCATCTTGGTCGACGCCTGTCCGGTCAAGGTAGCGTGTTGTCCAGCCGTCTTTGATGAGTTCAGCCCGCAGGACGTTCATCAGACCGATTATCTCCTCGGGCTTGAAGAGACGCCGCAAGCTCTGAACAGTCGCGGCTGTTGGGCAAGCTGCCAGTTTGCCGAAAGCAACGCCCAAGCCCTTCGTCCTGTGCCCGCCTAAGTAGTGTTCCGTAATCTGCAGTTCTTCCTCTGCCCGATCAAGCTCCATATTGATCGCCTCGTTCTCCTGATCATGGCCCTGTTCTCCGTTCTCTGTAAGCCGCAATTGGAGGGTCTTAGATGAGTCCTCAAACAAGCCCAGGCTGCGCAGCAGGAGCTTGATAGAAGATACCAGCTCCGTCGAGCCAAGCTGCGTCCCGGACAGATAGCCCACAAGTAGTTCCATCGTCGGGTCGACTTGCGCTAAGAGGTTGGGCACTTCTTCTCCGATGACGTCTTCCGCCTCATCCACCTCCCGAACCTTATCCCTGAAAGCCGACTTGATGTTTGAGGTCGATAGATGCCCGGCATCAACGAGATAGTTGAGGACATTACTTTCCGGCAACCTACACGCCATCCGCGAGGTTCTTGATTCATCACTTTGCTCGTCCCAGGAAAACACCCTGCTGATAGCATAGAATATCCACCGCCTATCGACACGAGGATAATCAGCCCGAGAGGCCGGCCAGACCCACTCCGGAAGCTGCGCCGGAGAAGCGCTACCATTTGGAAGGCTCTCCTTCTTGGCCACAGCCTCGCTCGACTTAGTTTGCACTTTGAAGACCTCGGCCAACAACTCTTCCCATGAGCGAACGTCGTTGTTACTAAGGAGCTCGTCCGCTTGCGTGGATTTGCTCTGCCATTCCGCCCACGAAACATCCGATGATCCAGGGAAAGGATCCGCGAGAACGGCTGAGACCGGAGGGTCCGCTGGCAGCCGCCTCTGGTGAGACAGATTCCGGGGTATACCCTGCCGGATTGCGTCAGTCAGCAGGCCCTCTGCGCGACGCTTGGTATTCCGGTTCTTCGGCGCTTCGATCTGGAGGGCAATCAGGTCGGTCCCACGAAACCCAACAGCGATCTCGCGGCCCGCGAGATAAGTGATGAACTCGAAAGGGCCCCTATTGTCTCCAGATTTCTCCAAGTCGACAGGAGCGGTGGCTTGGAGGGACCGGTAGATGGGATTGAACACCGAAACGGCATCGGCTGTAGAAGTAAGAACGGAGGTCTTCGATAACCGCAGGAACGAAGCCAACTGCGGGACCTGCAGTTTGTTCTCAAGCCGGGGGATGCCATTGCTAAATCCATAGGTGACAATTGTCCCGCCTGAAAGAGCTTGCAGCGTTCCCGATCTGACATCCAGCTGGAAGTTCGTGCAGCCCTCCGCTTCGGTAGGAAGAGGAGTGACGAACACTGAGATAAGGCTCGCATTATCTGTCTGTCGTGCTTCCCTCTCTGATGGCAGGGCGAGGACATGCAAGTGCCGTGCATTAGATGACGGCTGTGAGGTGATCACCACGAGGAAGTCCGGGTTGAACCCCTCGCGGTGGATCTTCTCCTGGAAGACACCAAATAGCTCGTTTCCGCCACCGAACATTCCGTCGACAACATCCGCAGCAAACGTGGATTGTGCGAAGTCCACGTGGAGGCCCGCCTTGGGACTTGGAAGAAATTCCTTTGAGAGCGCAGAAGGCGACGCTTGCCATCTCTCCTCCAGCGTCTCTCCATTTAGGCACAGAATCGTGCCGTCGGTAGCCACAGCAATGAGGTCATGGTTGGACAACTCGTCACTTGGCAACTTTGTCACGGAATGCCGGGGAGAGCTGGCGAAGATGAGGACGATGGGGGCATCACAACGGAGGGTATGGGAGACAGGGGTGGCGGTTGTCGTCCCGGCCCCGGAGATCTCCTCCTTGAACAGTTTGATCTCCCGCTTTGAAGAGGCGCCACTGCTGGTTGCGAGCGAGACGTAGGTATAACGAGTGGCCGACCTGGACGAGGCTGGCCTCCAGCGAAGGGAATACGGCACGCAGGTGAAGACGGACTGGGGCGACACCAGGTACGAAGTAACCGCCTGTGACGAGAGGATCTGGGACAGGTCAGCTTGAGAAGGCAGGACGGAAAGTCATCGAAGGGCTCTAACATCGTAAAGGTAGACAGCGACGCCGTCAATTGCTACCGAGAGCTCGGTCCTCTTGCGACGCTTGCAGCCCTGCTTCTGGCCAAAAACCTCCCCAGCGAGGTAGCGGCCGGGGCCATCCGGGCCGTGGAGCGGGGGAGGAAGTGCCTGCAAAACATATGGCGCATGTATCTGAAGCTTGGCAGCCATCTTGAGTGCGCCGTGGCTGCGTATCAACCTGTCTGGGCTGTCAGGGCGAAGACTTCGCCGTTCTTGCTCTGGGCCGTCACTGCAGAGAAAAAGTGTCTGCTCCACTGGAGAAAATAAAGTGGATCCATTTGCAGTGGAGTAAGCTACGCTTAGGTAATGCTATTTATGTAGGCTCTTGCCCCACTTGCTTGCCGTTGGAGGCGCAATGCTGATGATGCAAGTGGAACAGAAACACGCGACGCGGGTCGTTAACGCGTGCATGAGGAAGAGCGTGCAGCACCAGCACCAGCAACAAGCAATTGCGCCCAACAATCCTCAAGAATGGAATCAGTTACACTTACCTTTCCCTAGTCGTCACGCGTGATAGACTTGAAAGTTCTTGCACCTCTATTTGAACCATATATCTAAAGCACTTCATCTTTCTCCCAAGCATGATTACCCACAACGATCGACTTGCCTTGGCCTAGCACGTCTTCTAATTAGGTAGATACTGCTGTGCGCCGTAGGTGAAGCCACTTGCCGATGAGGATTTTCTATGTTCATCATTCTTTGGGCGGAGCTAAGAGATCATGCAGTCCCCGCGTTCCTCTATCAATGGGTCCTGTCGCGGTGCTCACCATGGCTGAGAATGCCATGCCGACCGACACTCCAACCCAACGGCCATTACACCCTTTCTTCGCACAGAGTCGCTTGACCGTGCCCATGGCAGACGACCAAGTTCTGAAAGACTCGAGAGCCTCAGCTGAAACCGACGATCTCTCCACGCCGCCCTACCCAACCGCGAGTGACAGGTCTGAGGATGATGTCTCAGAACCGACAACAAAGCGTGGTAGACGGCGAAAGGCAGACAAGGAGCTCAGCGAAGAGACACAAAAGAAGGCACGGCCAAGAAAACGAGCGAGAAATTTGCTAGCTGGAGGAATTGAGGGCCATTTCCTGAAGCTGGGAAAGGGTAGTGGAAGTGCTGCGGATAAACCGAATAGCACGGAGGGCCCGGGTGACGTCGATGTTTCAGCACGAAAGGAAGCGATCTCTATAAACTCCCCAAACACTGCGAAGGAAGTGAATCACGGCGATCTTAGTTTACCTACCGGCGGCCCTGAAGCTGAATACCCGGCAAGCAATCATCCTGCTGGGACCGAAAACAACGGCTGCGTTTCCGGGCGCACTACAGCATCCACAGCAGCAGTGGCCAGCACATCGAAACCAAGAAAGTTGTTGCAGTTCAATCCAAAAACCGGGACGATTGGGTCGCCCCCGCAGCCGAAAGTGTCCAAAGCCGTGGCAGATGAGGCCCACGATGTCGAGAAAAAGCCGCCTGCGAAGCGTGGCAGAAAGCCAGCGTCCAAAATCGTGCGGATCACGTACGGGCTCGACCCCAAGGCCCGTGTCAGATTGGGTGAGTTGATCGACTCAATTCTCAGTGGGCAGGTCCGGCATTCCGTCACCACCTCAAAACAAACACCACTATCTGCCAGTCGAGAACAGTCCCTCAACGCCCTCAACTCTTCAGCACCAACGTCAGCGAAGGCCACACATCCGTTCTTCTTGGGCCAAACTAAGAAATCCCGCCCGACCGCCGAAGAACCCAGGCCCAAGAAATCTGCTTCCTCTCCGACCGGCCCTGGAACGAAGCAGTACAGCTCTACGCCCTGTTCACCCCGAAAGTCTCGGAGTGAGTCAGCTGCAAAGGTCTCGATGCCCCAGTTTGGCGTAAAGAACTTAGGCCTGAAGTTCCCAGGTGCCAAACTGCCTCCATGGCCATGGCGTGGCGTGGCACATGCGCGAGGAGACAAGCCTATGGTACTGCTAGCAGACACCAATATCGACTCACCCCCTCTTCCTTCCCGAAAGTCTAAGGGAAATGCGGTGAAAATCCCGCCAAGTGAGTCCGTCGTCAGTCTCGTCACCAAGTCCGTGGAATTCCCAGCCCTGGAAAAGGATGTGCGGAATATCAACACCGAGGAAATCATCCCTCCGCCTCCTGAGCTTCGCCTTCCACAGAAACACTTTGAGAGTGGAAGCAAACTGCAGTTGAGGATACTCCCCGAACTCAAGACGCTTCAACCTTCCCCCCTAGCAAAAAAGTCCAATCCTCTCAAAAAGGCCGTGCAGAGTAGTGAGCGTGGCGTGCGAGCTCCGCCCCAACTCGCCCGCCTTTTCAGTTCCATTGCTTCCTCGCTATCGGCTTTTGACATGGCCCAGTGCGAGACCACCAACTGGGCCCAGAAATATGCGCCAACAAGCGCCATTGAAGTTCTTCAGCCCGGACAAGAAGCATTCCTGCTGCGAGATTGGCTTCGGGCGTTGATGGTACAGTCTGTAGACACAGGCTCCACAGAATCTGAAAAGCCAAAAGCCGGATCGAAAGCAAAGGCCACAGGTGCTGGTAAAAAGAAGCGAAGAAAGAAGCTCGACGGTTTCATTGTCTCTAGTGAAGACGACGATGACGAGTTGTACGAACTGTCAGACGAGGATGACAACTGGGCTCCTAGCGGGAGCCGGGGCCTCCTCCGCAAGACAGTGGTTCGGTCTGGTGCTCTGTCCAAGAGCAAAGACGCCGATAAAACGGCAAATACTCTAGTTATCAGCGGCCCGCACGGATGTGGCAAGACCGCTGCAGTGTACGCCGTGGCCAAAGAGTTGGACTTTGAGGTCTTCGAGATCAATCCGAGCAGCCGAAGGAGCGGGAAAGATGTGCTAGAAAAGATTGGCGACATGACCAAGAATCACCACGTCCAACAGCACCAGTCAGCCAGCACGCCGGACAACCAGGATACTGCGGCAGATGACGATACCACCAAGGACATCAAGTCAGGCAAGCAGTCAACCATGAATGCCTTCTTCAAGCCCAAATCGGGCAAGGCGAAACCGGAGGAATCGACAAAAGCTTCAGCAAAGAGTCAGTCAAGCGAGGTGAAGAAGGAAGTTCCTAAGACACAGCGGCAGTCCTTGATCCTTCTTGAGGAGGTTGATATTCTCTACGAGGAGGATAAACAATTCTGGAACACAGTCGTTGGTCTCATCGCACAGTCAAAGCGGCCATTCATCATGACTTGCAACGACGAGACGCTTGTTCCTCTGCACACACTGAGACTCCACGGCATCTTTCGACTGAATCGTCCTCCAACTGACCTTGCCGTTGACCGCTTGATCCTCATCGCAGCAAATGAAGGCCATGCGCTCTCACGGCGGTCGGTGGAGCAGCTTTACGAATCTCGTAACTGTGACTTGCGGGCTGCGACCATGGACCTGCAGTTCTGGTGCCAGATTGGAGTAGGCGACCGCAGAGGCGGCTTTGACTGGTTCTATCCACGCTGGCCAAAGGGCGTCGACTTGGACGAAAACAAGGAGGTCATAAGGGTCATTAGTCAGGACACATATCGTCCAGGCATGAATCTTCTGGGACGGGACCGGATTTCGGATCCGCAACTCTCCCCTCGGCTTGTGGAAGAGGAGATCCTTCATCAGGCTTGGGAGTCCTGGGGTCTAGATATCGGACACTGGCAAGACTCAACGGGACTCGATTCCTGGGCCAAGCGTATCGGACCGGAGATTGCCACACCCGCTGGTAGGCTTGGGATGCTGGAAGGGTACGATAGCCTAGCCGAGGCGATGAGTGCAGCAGATGTATGCTCTTCCAAAGCATTTGCCGCATTCAAGGAGGTGAGCTGCTCCTGTTCCATTCTGCATGTCTAGTAGCTAACCGCAACATCACTCAGGAGGTCATCGACACGACACAACCCGAGATACCGGCTAGCATACAGGAAGACTTTGTCATGGGTCTCACGCATCTTGACGCTCCTCCTATCATACGCTTCAACTTCTTGACGACCTCGATTGCTTTTACGATCAAGTCTATTGCAAAATTCTGTCTGCGGTTGCACGTCGAGGACCTTCAGAAACACTCTTTGCCTGCGCTTCGTCCACTAGACGAAGCGCAGGCCATTGAGTACCTCCAGACAAGCTTCACGTCCACCCTTCCGGGAACCTCCGCCATCAATCGGATGGACTTTGCGTTTGCATTTGACCCGATTGCTATTGCCGACACTTCTTCGCCGCAGCCAGTGTCATACCTCGATCCTTCGGTCTTCGATCGTACACTGAAGCTCATCGCTCTTGATGTGGCACCGTATGTCCGAAGCATCGTTGCTTACGACTCGAAACTCCAACAGCAACGACTCAAGCTGAGCAGCCTGATGAGCGAGGGCGGCAGGAGAACCCAGGGGTCAAAGCGAATGCGGACAACCAGGTCAGCGCTTTCGGCCCTAGAAGGCGGTTCCCGGATAAGCACGAGGGGTGAGAAGTGGTTTAAATCGGATCTCAACCCGTACTTGGTTGCAAAGACTGCTGGCAAAGGATGGAACGCTTCTCAGTCCGAGGAGTCGGAGACAACGGAGAAGTCACGAAGGAGCTCTCCGAAAAGCACGCCCACGACATCACCGGACACGACTCCTACAAAGACTCCAAGAAAAAATGCATTGAAGCGCAAGAAGTTGAAGAAGGTCGCCCAGGGTGATGACGGGACCGACGAGCTCAGCTGCTGAGTTTCCAAAGCCGCAGCAATGTTTGACAGTCTCTGCAGAGATCTGTGAAGGGCCGCTCTAAGTGTCACAAGGGACCATCAATCGCTCAGAAATGGACATAGACGACCAAAATTTCATTGGTGGCATAGGAAATAATGATCTGATGAGTCCAATGCTTCTCTTCCTGCCATGGTGTCGTGGTTACCTACCTTATGCTTGATGTTGACACAAATCATTCGCGCCCTTGTCCCGCATGTGTTATAAGGCTCGATGGCTTTGTTTACATGCAATATCTCAAAGCTATGGGCCTTATGAACGCATTCTCGCTTGTACTATGCAGTTGCCGAGACAGACATGTTCCATTTATCCAGACACGCCCAGCTCCTTCTGTCGTCCAGACACCGATGCTTCCGACGACGACGAGCAAACTCATCGACAACGCCATACCAGACCGTCATCACGCTGTCTGACCCCACCAGCACCAAGCGAAGCAGGTCTAGATCGAGGCCGAGAATCTCGGTAGACATAGACAATGTCGGAGGGTAACTCGTCGTACTCGTAGTACTGCCCCTGTGATGGGCTGGGGAACCGCGATGCCGCACTCGATGCACTCCTTCCGAGGGAATATGGCGACCCAGTGCTGCTAGCAGGCGATGTCCCGGTGATAGAGGCACTCCGTTCCAACCGATATTTCTCCGGCCCAGGATGATAGTACCGCTCTGTTGTGGTAAGGAAATCGGTCCGTTCCCGGCTCAAGCTTCGCTTTCGGATCTGGCCGGGCCGGTCTCGGCTTCTGCTGCGGCCACGACAACTGATGACGCACTGGCGGCACTGGCGGCACTGGCGGCACTCATTGCCCCGTTCCCGGCTCTCACCCCGAAGCCATCTCCGGTCCGGTCCCCGGCTACGGCTGCGGCTGCGGCCACGGTACCCATCGTGCTCCTCTGCTCCTCCTCCAGCACCCTTTCCTCGACGGGCAGCCTTCTCCGCCAAGCGCCTCTGCCTTGCTCGCCTCCCCAGCTCAGATAATTCCCAATCCTCCTTGTCCCCGTGGGGGAAGCCCTTGGGCCAGTATTTGTGCGCAAGCAGCGAGGCGCCGACGATGGAGCCGAGAAAGAGGTAGGGGATGCTTTTCTTGGCCTTGTCCTCCGCTCCTTTGCCGGGTTGGAGCCTGGAGAGTTTGCTGCGGTTGTTCGAGCTGGAGCTTGAGGAGGCCGAGTCGATTGGGGAGTAGGAGCTTGACCGGGAGGAGGTAGTAAGGTAGGAGGGAGAGGAGGAGGCGACGGGGGTTGGAGGAGTGTAGTAGGTGGGCATGTTGTCAGTTTGTGCGAGTAGTTGTAGATAAATGGCGGAGGGAATAAAGCTATTCTGTTCAGGATTGGCACCGATTCACGTCACTAGTGTATATTTTAATAACGGCATGCGTGTAGAGCAGCTCTCAAATGTCATGGGAGCCGAGCTGATCACCGGAAGAATGATTCCGCCAAGAGCAAACCCGGGAAGCAGACGCAAAGGAGCAGAGAAGGAGAAGAGGCGCAATATGTTTTGTCGCCTCGCGCCAGATAGGTGGCCTGAATGGGCGTGCTCTGGAACAACATAAGGTGATAGGGCCATAGGAAGACCCGGCCATCAACGCCGTGCACAATGAAACCGGGCGAGGGAGGTGACAGACAGGCCGCCTAAAATAGCAGATGGCGAGGCCGACGCCCGAGGCCAGTGGCCCGGACCATAAAGTTGACCGTCATACAGAAGCAGAGAGGCAACACAGAAACAGCCCATTGACTGTTGAATAAAAAGCACGCACTGCATGTTGAGTAGTGAAAGACATGGCAATAGAGGAGAGGTTAATGTAGAGCAAATCAGGAGCAATAAGGCCAACACGCCGAATGGTGAATGTTCAGATCACCGTGCCATTCGCGTCGAATTAGACAAGGATATCCACAGACAGCATGGTCCTGTTGATTTCCAGGGAAGCACAGGGTGATCTGCCAGACAAGCACTCACTGGCCATGACCGTTGCAACAGAGGATGAACCAAGCAGATTGTTTTATTCAGTGGAGAGTTCTCGGCGCTGTCAACATCATGCACCCAAGTTTTTTGACTGCGGGGACGGGGCTAACGGGTCCGTCACCGAACAATACGGCCAGGCTGAAGTCAGCTCGCTTTCAGTCGGTGGTTTTACGAGCGAGCATCCTTCTCCCAACGAGAACTGCTACGCACTAACTGCTTGCGCCTTCTTCGCATCCAAGGCACGGCCCAAGAGTGCAATGAAGAGCGGAAAGAGGGCTTCGCGTCACCGGGAGACAGGGTAAGACCAGGGACACGGGAAGATCCGCCGTGGGACATGCCTAGACAATCTTCTGTGGACAAAAATTGTATGTAAACAGAGATTTAGGTCTTAGCGATTAAACATGAGAAGAACAGATACTACACATGATCTAAGCGAGAGAGGCAAAGAGAGCTGAGGAGGAGAGAGGAAAGCTGTTGAAAGGATACCTAGTACGGCGAGGCCGAATTTATACTTGAAAAGCAAGTGGTCTGTGCACGTCTGCACGCACAATCCCAGGCAGCAGCATCAGGCTCATTGAACCCTGCCCGCATCTGGGCCAACACACTGGTCGCCAGGCATACATGCAGACTACATTGAGTGGAAACAAAGTCTTTTTCCACGGCATTTCCACGGCAGCCGCCCAGCCCCAGTCTATCTACCAGGTATGTATTTTGTATCCCGTCTATAATATTTTATACCCGCGCCGGTGATGCTGTGAAGATCTTCTATACGAAGAATGCTTGGAAAGCATCCATCCGGATGGATCACTTATTCTCAGCCCACTTCAGCGCACCAGGCGCTGCTGGGTCCTTTTCAACGTACTTGCACCGGGTGAAGGTGGACCACAGCTGGCCAATAAAGGCGCGGTCGTCACGGTGGTACAGATCGCCCAGCAGCGGCTTGATGGCCTCGGTGGCCTCCTCGGCCTTGTAGAAGGGAATTCTCCTGTTGGCTGGGTCAGTATTCCGAGGGTAAGCCAGGATACCATTCGAAGGGAAACATACGGGAAGAGATGGTGGACAACGTGGGTATCGATGATGCCGTGGAACAGGTGGCGGCCAACAAAGCCAAAGTCGCGGTCAACCGTGGCCAGAGCGCCCTTGACGAAAGTCCAGCTATCGGCCTCGAAGTGGTGGACCTCCGGGTGGGTGTGGTGCAGGTAGGTGATGGCAACTGTCAAATTGTTAGCTCACCGCACGAGGCACGTATCTGGCAAACAAGGGAAACATACTTAGCCAGTGGTGGACCCAGAAGTACGGCACGCCATACACCAAGAACACCATCTTCCATCCCACGACGGTCGACGCGAGATAGAGAAGACCACCGACGATGGCGAGGCCGAGGTCGGACAGAGCGATGTAAATCGCCTCGCTCGGACGGAAGACAGCGCTGGTCGGCTCAAAGTGGCTCACGCGCCACCAGCTAGCCTTGCGTTGCTGGCTGTCGGTGCCCGCGGAGACGTTGAACAGCAGATACACCTGCCAGCCCGCAAGCTGATGCGCCAGCAACTTGACCAGTTGCACAATGGGCACGTCCTCAAACAGCTCCCGGTCGAGATACAGATCCGCCAACCTCCGCTTCTGGCGATCTGCCTTGGTGTGCGGCACGAAAGCCATGTCCTTCTCCATGTGCCCGGTGAAGCGATGGTGGCGGTGATGCGAGAACTTCCAGCTGAAGTACGGCACCATCAGCGCTGAGTGTAGCGTCCAGCCCACAATGTCGTTCAGTCGCCGGTGCGCCGAGAAAGCCCCGTGGCCCGCCTCGTGCGCCAGAATCCAAATGCCGGTGCAGACCAAGCCTTGGACATAGCCATAGATGATCCAGGCCGCAGTGCGCCAGAGAGAGCTCTCGATCTGGGGAATGAAGGTCAGCGCGGCCCAGCCGAGGGCCGCTGCCATGGCCACGTCGCGGACGACATAGCCCATGGAACGCCATGTAGAGGGAACGAAGCAGTGAGCGGGGATCGCATCGCGGATAGTTTGGATATCGGGGTATTGAGGACCGTCGGCGAGCTTGGTAGGTGCCAATTTGGCCTCGCCATTGGCTTTGCGACTTCTCGTCAGCACCGTTGTTGTTGTGGTCGCCATTATGACCTTTGGCAACGGAGGATATATTGGGTGGGAAGAGCAGAGTCGGAGAGGGGGAGAGAGGAAGTCTTCACCCACAACCAACACGGGGGCCAGATGGCATTTTCTTCACTCCATTTATTTCACATTCTGTTTTGACCGCCTCCGCCCCCTTCTGCCACAAACCATGTCCGCATTGAGAGGGGCCCAGCTAAATGGACACGATAACTGTTAACGAGCGAGTCGCATCCATGCTTGCTTGCCGGGGAGTATGGTTTTAAGATTAGACCCAGATCCCAACAGGCACAGGTCAGAGGCTGATGGAGATTTACTCGGTTTCCCTCCTCTGACTGTTCACTATCGCTTTTTGTAGGATTACAGCGGCGGCAGGTTTCAAAGTGACTGGGAACTGGCGAGTTAGGATTCACCGAGTATTGTGTCCTATTTGCTAACCAGTTCACCGTGACGATAATTAGGTACCTTACCTTAATGACATCTTTTTCCAGAACATGTGAATGTTCAGGGTCCTTTAGCTCCGCCTATCAAACCCCCTTAGATCCACTAAAGGGGGAATTTACGGTAGGCCCAGTTAGGCAAGGCGAAACGGGAGGTAAAAATCCTCGAGCCAATCGGCTTTGATAAACTTTTCCATCAGGCTCAAGCACAGGCTCTGCAGCGTCTGTGGGTTTTGCAGGAGTAATGATATCCAACCCAGTGGAGGTTTGCATGCACATCTGGCCAGCAATTCGCCTCCTTGGTTGATGATACCGGCGCAGCCGCGTCGGAGCAGGAACCCACTCCACTTGTGTTGGGAACAGAGTAGGTACGGAAGTACCTATGGATGCCGCAAGCCAAGGTGCCGGTGTTGCACAGGGGAATGTCACCTGGTCCTCAGCTTGAACATTGTCAGATGAGCTCAAACTCACAAGCTTAAACAGACCAACCTAACATAAGGGAGGCAAGTAAACTGGCGTTTCAATGCCCTTTGCTTGTAACCAACCATATAGTACATAACAACCATTTTTCACCTCCCAGTAACTTTTGTCCTCTGCTCCCTATCCGGCTGCACAAAACTGGTATGATATGATAGATATCCGTAATGAGATCCCAAACCGAGTTCCCTGCCCTGTGAAAGTCAACCGCTCATCAAAGATTCCAACGTCATCATCTCCTGAGCAACTCATTTTCCATGTATGTAAACTATGACCGTAAATGGCAGAGAAGCCAGGCAGGCAAATCACCTGGTACCCGGCTTCGCTCCTCTTAGCGTCTTCGTCCGCTCCAAGATGCTCGTTTTGCTTCGCCCCGACCTTCCACTTAAACGTATGGGTAAAAGAAATGGGGCCACTTAAAAGCCAAGGCGTCTGCGACGAGAAATCATGACTGAGTAGCCAACGGGAACCATGCCAAATCCCAAGAGAACAAGGGTAAATAGTCATGCCATGGCGCCGATAACCAGGGCCTGCCGCAGGACCGAGCTCGCACGTTGAGCGATCCATGGCCACCCCCGGTCGACCGAGAGATGATCGAAGAGTCAAGATGAATGGCCGCCGATAAAAGGCGAATGACAGATGGTAACGTGTTATCAAACAATCTGACTGGCGGATGGACTCCGAGATACGCAGACTGCTCCGAGGCGAGACGTAGTTGGAGACTGTGTTCAAACTGAAAACGAGTGTTTCTATGCAAGCCTACAAGCGGCCGAGAGTCACAGAAGTCCGCAGCTTTCAGTCGAGAGCCATAATCGACTTCTCTGCCCGAGCACGCATATGATTCGCGTGGATCTCGAGGCAAGCCGTAATTAGCCGGGTCACTGTGCGTCGTAAGCAGCCTGCGGAGATATGCGACATCAGGCGACTCAACAACTTACCAGGCCATACAGCGGCTTTGTCGAACATGTACGCCGTGACTCTCAGCAGCTTGGCAGCATACCCCCCGCTGTTGTCCATCTGAAGTCTACCGTCCATGCCAGACGTCACTCCCATACCACCGCCACCTACACCGCCAGGCCGAGTTATGTCCAAGTTCATCTTCACTTCGGCAGCGCGGATGATCTCGTCGATCTTCCCGAGCAGCTTCACGTCCTCTTCTTCCAGTAACATGATCGCCGGGACTTGCGAGAGATCAACATTGTCCAGGCCTAGGATTCCAAGATAGCAGCCGACACGGTCCTGAAGGGTGGCAGCCCACTCGGCTAGGACCTGAGCACAGTCGAAAACACAGAGGGTCGCTTGCAGAGGTAGTTCCCGGCTTGTCAAGTTAGCAAAAGTAACACCAAGCTTGTCGGAAGCCGAGAGAGACTCGGCCGCGAAGAAGGCCGCCTTCCGTAAATGCTTCTCTCTGCGAGATATCGATCTGTTGCTGGAAACCTGTGCCTGAGGCTGGGGCGGCTGCTGGGTCAGGGCAGGGTTGATGGTGCCGCAGAGCGTCAAGTTGGAGGTGCCAAAGTCCGGAGAGGAACACTGTGTTGGAGAGTCGACAGGGATAGAAGTTGTCCCGGCTGTGCTCGATGGTTCCTTGACGGCCGAGTCAGTATTGGAGACAGGCGAATGCTCCGTGTGTTGGATAATCTCAGATCCCCTTGCTAGCTCCTCAGCCATGCCGTCCCAATCGCGCTGCCAGAACTTCTCCTTAGACCGCGAGAGGTTGACGAAAAGGCGGACATAGGCAAGGTCGAGCAGCGGGATGCAGTCGGCGGAGAGAGGCCCTGCGCCGTAAGGATTTGGACGCTCCGGGCTGTGCTGAGGATTCCTTGTCCAGGCGGCATGCCATGCCCGAAGTGCCGGCTCGATATGACGGTGCATTTTTTCGGTTTCTTCGTTCGTCCAGACCTTGTTGTGGTGGCGCTGGCGCGTCTCCCAAATGTAGTTATGGAGCGCATTTATCAACACCAAACAGCCGAAGCTGCTCGGTTTCAGGTCGCTCCCTGGCAGGTCCTTCACATTAACCGCTGAACCGAAAGGCCGGTGGACATCAGTTGACGGACGTGTCTGTTGCTTCTCGCTCGTGCGCAACAGCTCCCCCAAAGCCTCATGGAACGTCATCCGGTTGTGGTTAGCTGCAGCAACTCCGCCCTTGGCCCGGAAGGCGGCGGCGCTCTCGGCTGCGAAGTACTCTTCGTCACAGGGAAGATCGAGCAGGATCTCCGAATTCGTCAGGGCCGGCGTGTGGTTATACGCGGACACTAGGAGGCTTGACAAGATGAAGACGGCATAAAGGGTTCGCTTCCGCTCCTCCATGGCCTTCCAGCACAGCCACTCGGCCTGCTCGTCGCCATGCCTCCGCCCTGAACCATTCCAGCCGCCGGCGCCGTCTGCGTCCGCCATCTCGATATCCTTGGCCGCTTCAACGCGCAATGGCCTCAACAGCTCTGCCCCGTGCGCAAGACTTACTAAGGCGGCGGTGTGGGTTGACGCTATCTCTCCGGACCGCTTGTCCCCGCAGTTATGACCATACACGACATTGAGGAGCATCGCCTGAACCAACCACACGGGAGTCTCGACGGGGGATTCCTGCTGCTGTGAATTCTGGTCCGACAGGGGAGCGCGCCGGATGGATTCTGCCTTTCTTACGTTCGCTTTCCTCCTCTCGTCGAGATACAACTGGATCATCTTCTTGGCCATCCCAAATAATTCCATGGACGCCTGGTGTTCCAACTCAAACAGGGCGCCAATGGCCGCCATAGAAAGAAGCAAACACCCGCTCCCACCGATGCCGCTATCTCGCCCGTTAGCCAACAAGTGCGCAGGAATCTCGAACGATAGCGTCGATGTATGAATGAAGGGCAAGTGCGGATGGAAGTATCGCAGGTACGCTCCGACGTATCGCTGCAGGGCTCGAGTGCTCGGTAGGGTGCCGGACTGGTCGGAGGTGCTAGTGGTGGCGGTGGTCGGCGGGGATTGCGCGGTGAGCGGGGAGGTCGGCGTGGCGAAGGAGTATCTCCGCGTACCAAACTGGGACGCCTGGGAGGCCGATAGGGCACCTAGGATGGCATTTCTTGTTGAATCAGTGATTGTCGAGACGGGTAAGGTGCCATGATTAATACCATTCATCGAGGACGGAGTCTCCGGACCGGCACCGAAATTGAGCGCTTGGTTCAAATTCTGGTTGTTCATGCCCGAAAGGACCGTCGGGCTCAAAGAGCTGAGCGAGGGCGGGGGGGTCGAGAAATAGCTGTCCCCCATAGTCTTGGCCGACGACGGCTGCGGGGACAAGGGCGCGCCGTTCAGGAGGTCTGGAAAGACGGAGCTGCCCACATCGAGAGAAAAAGGGTTGGTCATCTGCGGCGGGCCCATAATGGACGGCTGCCACATAGAGCTCGTCGCGGCCGAGGCCGTGTGATGGTTCGACCCGTCCACCATCACATCGCTGATTCCACTCTGGCTGGTGGTGCTGAGAGCAGAAGGCGAGGAACCGTCCACGGCTGTCTCGGTGGGACCATTGTTGAACGACATTTGATGCTCGAAGCCCGTCACCCAGTCATCCAACGAACCAGCGGACATGTCAGGCAGGCCGTGGGGGGAGAACGGAGAGAGCGGGTCCATGGCCATGGAAGGCGGAGAATCGCTGTAGTGAAGGGCGTTGGGGTTGATGGTGGAGCCCGGCGAGCCTCCGAAGAACAGGCTGTCCAGTTCGAACTCGGAGCCGAAAGCCAATGGCGGGGCCGTCCTAAGACCGCTGGAGAAGTCCATGCCGTTGATCCCGTGTGTCTCCAGCTTGGGCAGGCCGAGCGGGGCTCCGCGATGCGCCAGGGCCGCAGCCATGCCATAAGGCTCGAGGCCGTGGGTTGGCAGGCCGATCAGGCTTGGGTGGCGGCTGTGGGTAGGGGGCATCCTCGACACCTGCGCATTGGCGGCAGCAATCATCTGCATGGCAGCGCCGTCGACGTGGCTGATGGTATTGGCCCTGGGCCGCATGGAAGCGGCCGCATTGTTGGCAGAGGCAGCACTCGGACCAGCGACGCTGTTCTTCCGAACTCGGCTGGCGCCCGGCGTCGCCCCGCTGGCGCTCTCTCGGCGATTGCGCGGGCGGGACGACGGCGTTGTCGTCTGGTGTAGCTTCTGCTGGTGGCGCAGGAGCAGATCACGGCGAGCAAAGCATCGTGCGCACTCGGGACATTCGAACGGCTTCTCCTTCGTGTGTGACCGCTCATGGCGTTTCAGATGCTCCAGCCGGGCAAAGGAGCGCTGGCATGTGCCGCAAACGTGGGGTCGCGGTTTGTCGGTCTTGGGCGGAGGGAAGTTGGCGGGGGTCTTGGTGTTGACCATGATGGTCGAGGCTTTGCGCATCGAAAATAGCTCGTCAGCCAAAGAGCGGGAGGTGTAATACCGCGATTTGAGATGCAAGGGCGCAAGTCAGGTTGGTGGTGTGTGTGGTGCTGTGTTTGGCAGACCTACCAGCTTCGTCGCCTGCGGGCGCACTGCCGCCCGCAGCTGAGGGCGACGATGAATTGGACATGGTAGCGACAGCCTCGAGCTTGCTGCCAGCGTCGCTTGACACAGTCATCGTCCTGGACGTCGGGTTTGAGGGGATTTCAAGCAGCCGGGCAATCTTGTGCGGCCGGAATAGGGCGCGAGTTGACCACAGCAGGAGCACCTCAGATAGGTGAGTGGGGAGCGGCAGGGCAGGAAGGAGGCGGCGACAGCGGCGGCAGCGGAGCGGTGGGGAGCAAAAGCTATTGGAGAGGGAGAGACAGAGAGGGGCTCGGCGACAAGGTCGACAGTCGCATGCTATTCCGCCTGGGCAATGCAATTGCTGGCTCTATCTTCGTGTGTTTATTGTTGCTGAGACCGCTCTTCTGTTTTCAAATGCTCAGGTCAACAATCGCATCCCGCTCTCGAGTGTGGTTGTGTTGCCAGTGGTTTGCAAGAGCAGAGAAGGGGGCTGGCCCCCCAGGAAAGCTGCTGTCTCGGTGGAGGCGGGAATGAACGCCCGACCCCTGGACCAGTTGGCAAATGCCGCTGGATTGGCAACTCCAGCATGGCGGCTAGCCGGGAAACAGAAGCACAGTGTCGGCGCCGCATACCCGACTGTACTTGTGCCCACTCATAACGAGTGAAGCAACTTTGCAGATGTGTGCAAGGAAACGTTGGTACCTGCCCACGCCATCCCGAAGCAGGCAAAGAAGCCGCGTGGGTCTGCAACACACCATTGATGCAGAGCGGTCTCGTGGTACCGGGCCAATACCTCAATCGCGAAGGCGAAATGGGCGATCTATGCCCAATGGCTCCATGAGGAGTGATGGTTAATTTCAAGTCACCAGTACGGAGCTATGTGAAGTTGCCAATGTTCGGGAATACTACAGGTAGTGTGATGTGTGCACTGCGACCAGTTTTGGACGGACACCTCCCAATAATCGGATAGAGTCTAACCATATTCGGGAGCCTCCTCAGCACCCACGGACACCCTTAACACATCCATACCTTAGACATAATTGCACATCCACACCTCACATAACCAAGATCTAATTGAACTTTTATCTGTATAGTCTGCTATCTTTTATCTTCCATTTCCATAATCCGTAGCTATAACCCGAAGCCCGAACTAGGACCCAAAACCTATCTCTGTTCAACGCGCACAGACCTGACCCTAACCGAATACGGTTAAGTCCGTCCGAATGCTAGGAGGTGTCGTTGTGCACAGCTTCTGTACACAGTATTCAACGGCATGCAGGCAGCGGTGGAGCCAGTTTGACCGTGAGTCAGAGTGTGCTGGTTCGGTTTGTAATCTGTACCTTTCCCTGAAGGACACCGGCATCGCAGGTGAGGGAGGCAATTATCGGCATTACAGCACACCCTTACACAGCTTCTCGATGTCACACTGAGCAAAAAGGCTGTCAACTGGCTCCAGTATCTGGAGCTGTTCTCCTCCCGGTGCCGCTCATCTGACTGTCAATGAAATGGGCATATGCTGACAGCTTGCCTCAACTCACTTTCCATTGCGCGATTGCCATACCACACATGTATCCCTCTATTATGCCTCCCGCTCCTGAAGATGCCAAAGGCGCGTCAAAGAAGGCGCTGATACTGTGTAATCTTCGGGTCTTCCTCTCGCCGTCGGCTGCCGTACCTGACCCGTCGCCACCCATGCTTCCATCTAAGGCATAATGCAACCTGTTTCGACGGCAGGCTCCTGCATCTTCCAAGGCTGATTGGTTCCAAAGCAGGGATTGGTACCTAGGTATGTACGATGTACTCGTCTGTGTGGTGAGTCGATCGTTCTGTTAGCCCGGTCGTCATGGACCCTGGGCGTGCCAAAGTGGGCTTCTTCTGCATGGCCGTTCGTCTGATTGCTCAGTTGCAGGGCGAGCTATCCTCCTCGGAGTTTAGCACCAGCCATCTTTCCGCATCCCTTTTGCCTTCACAGTGCCCCAAAAGCGTCCCATACATGTCGTCCGATAGGACTTCGGACAGAGGATAATTTTTGCTTCAGCAGAAAAACTCAGGTACTGTGGTAGGGCCCGGCAAGGCTGGGCATTGCACCAGGACCAGAGGCACGAAACCACCAGTCAAGAACTTGCGTATCAATGGCAAACGTGATGCTCATAGGTTACTTCACGACCTACTACCGCCATCTTGCGGCGACTTCCAGTGCTGGTGCTGGCAACTCATAGTACGGGAAAGGCGTGGCATCCCCAGTGAGCTTCAAGCAATGCAAGCAAGATATCTGTGTTCCCTGCTTGGCTTTCATCGTCCGGATAGGAAGACTGTGCTTCTGGCTCATGCGCCTCGGCTCCGGGAATAATCCAGCATACCACCGAATTTGACGACGGCACATCATCCATCGACCTCGGTGTTTCGTCGACCTGATATATGTAGTCGGCCCATGCGGTGACAGACTCGGCGAGCGCCCAGGGCAGGAAAGTCAACGTTATCCCATGGTTACCGAATGAGCATGGTGGTGTCGTGATCGTCAGCCCAGCTCTTCTATTAATATCGCCGGTCCTGCTCCCTGTGTGACTGCAGCGGGTCCATACTTGAACTGGTATAGCACAGTGCGTTACAGAAGTACTGGCTCCGCCCTTGGTGTGAGCTTCAGTCCTTCCGAGGTCACGCTCAAGATCTGGTCCCTCGCCCCACCAAAAGAGCCACCATGGGGTGGCCAGGGAACACGTTGTGTTGAAGGGCCTCGAGAGCGCTTCCAGGTTGCCCCAACGCCCGGAACCACAAGAGAAGATGACTTGTTTCGAGGCCGTCAGGAGATCATTACTGTGCGCTCCTCGAATCGGCCGCTCCAGAACCCAGCGCTCCTCGGAGCAGAGCTGTTGCTTTTCCGTGCGGTCGACTTGTGACCAAGCTACACAGTTGGCGGCGCTCACCGCGGGATTCTGACCGCTCTCTCATCAAACTCACGAATGGGATGATGCTTGTCCATGGACTCCGTTTGGGCAGAATGGTGAGTGGCCAAGGCGCCGCTTTCTACAAACCCAAAGATGGGCCCAAACCAGGGGCTCAAGGCCCCGGCAAATTAGAAAAGCCAATCGAGGATTGCATGCGGCGGAAGTGTTCTTGATGTGGTCCATACCAACCCGGTCAGACTTCGGCATGGTGCGCTTCTTATCCACTCTCAAGGTTCCATGTCTTGCCCATGGGCAGATAACAGCCAGACGAAGCCGTGACTGGCGGGCAAGAGACCTTGGACCGGCCCCTACACTAACAGGACAGAAATCTGGGAAGATGGGGCGGCAACTGACGAGATCGCCGGTCGTGACCGCGAGGACCGGAAACGGGACGTCCCTTTGCGGACCGTGTCCTCGGGAAAAAGGAGCTTTGGGTGTTCGGAGGCATAGGTCCACGGAACGCAAATGAGTATAGAGATCCAATTGAACTTCATACCAATATATAAGCATATAGCCACATCCCCGAGTCCCCCCTCGGTATGGCCTCTTTGCATTCCGAATTGCAAGGTGGGTAACTTTCCAATGCAGAAAGCTGTGCGCAACATGCTCTTGGTTTTTACCCCGCGACAATCCGCGAGGCGATAAGGTCAGGTATGGAGGGGTCAATTCAGATAAGGCATCGCGGGGCATTTGTGGTCAGAGCTCCCAAGCTCTCCAACCCCTCCTCAAGCTTCGCTGTGAACTGCTTGCAGTCAGTCGCCAAACAGTCAAACATGGAGCGAAATAAATCCAAATGAGACGTAGGTTCTTCATATTCTCAGCGTTGTCGAAAGGCAAGCCACCTAAAGCTCACCGCACCGCAATTGACGCATTTTTCCCAGTACTGTCCCGTCTCCAGTCCAGTCAGCGACGTGGGACAGCCCCGCACTCTTCCAGGTGCATGTCCAAGTCAACATCAAGCTCTCGTCACACCTCACCCACCCTGGGTCTTCCAACTGGGGACCACGTCTCGGAACTTGAAGCATCAAGCGTGGCATCTTCGCTCCAGCAACACCAGCCCTACTGTCCCCGGAAAGCCGCAATCTCACTCTCTTCTCAAGACTCGAGTTGGTCCAGATAATCTGAATGTCAGGGTCCGATTAAGTACCCCGAGTTAATTAGATCCAGACAAAACTACTCCTCTTCCAATCTTCGCCCAAGCGTCGAACACGGGGTGTATGTGAAAGAACGCGGCTGACGGAGCATCTTCGGTTTCCAGACTTCGAATGCGGAAACCGGCGGGCGGAATAGTGCTTCATGCTTTGTTCGGCTTTCAAGTGCAAAGGCCGGAATAACACTCGGCTCATACCCTTGGGAGAGCAGGATGGTCAGGCGCACGGCTGGCAGTCTGATGCAGGACGCTCAGAATGGTCCGACGACGCTACTCTCTGTACAGGAGACCATGCAAGCCCATGTCTCGGTCGCGTCCCGGATTCGCCAGTCCCCTGCCGCTAGCGGGATCTGACCCTCGTGTATCTGCAATACCTGCAGCAGAACCAACGTTCGCACCAAATTCCCTCACATCGGCTGCCTGCAACAACGCAGACAATGCGGGCCTGCTCCGTTTGCTGCGCACTTCCCGCAGCTCGGCGGGTTCATAGGCAGCTAGACAGGTCTTCGAGTCCTCCACAAGGCCACGGAATAACGTTATGGCCAGCGAGGGTAGCTTTGCTGTGGCCTGTGGGATGTAGGGGAAAGCCAACCAAATCCCCTGCCGAGACTCTGGCTTTCCCACGTGTTTCGCTTGCAGGCCCAAGGCCAGCGGTGACGCCTGTGGTGTACGAAGCACGGCATGAGGGACCCTGTTTTCACAGCAAGCAAGTTCGCCCACCGGAGCGGATCGTCGATCAGGCCGACATTCTCAGCCCAAGGTGAAGCGAGAGGCCTGGCGTCATCTGCCCAGTCAGCATTCAGTCTATGAAGACCCATACCGCGGGCCGCGAGTCTCATTGATGAGCCCGTCGAGCCGCTGTCCAGGTCTCGGGACGCTGTTTGACTCTGCCGTTTGCTGGCCAAGCTCACCACTCAGCATCCATGCAGGGTGCCGTTTCATCGAGACTTGTCCCGTGATGTGTCCGTGCAGAGCCATGCATGCAATAATCTAGCTGCTGCAAGTAATCTACTGTGTAGTTCGGGGTAACACCGTTTGGGACAGGTTAAGCTGCACGGCGACATCCGGCATATGACGGAAGGTCCTTCAGGAGCTCTAGAAACCGTGGCCGCCTCAAGCAATAAGCTATAGTACCTGCTGCACGATGGGAGCCTCTGTGGTCTCCCAGACCATATGGCAAAGCCTCGGATCTTAGAGCCAATGTTGCTTGGCTTTCCAGCTGCCACATTGCGGCGATTGGCAGCAGCCACCGGCCACGACGCCATCTTATTCGCGGATGAGGAGGTTCGAACCTGTGCTGCAGTAAATGCAGTACATGCACTACTCGCTCCGAGACCGCCCGACTCTCACGCCATGCCACCGAGCACCTGGGCAGGTTTAAACCCGGCAGGTAAGCCAACCCCATCTCCAAGGGGTTGGTATGGACTGCGTTCCATATTACACAGTACCATACACACCACCTTTCCAACGGCCTGCAAGGCAGACAGTCTCAGATCACCTCCACCCCGAGAAAGGTAAAGGGTGGTTACGTGTAGCCGATGTGCACAGCATTGAACCATCAGGAACAGCAACTGAAGGGGACCAGGCGGGATAGCAGGTGGCATTGGTCATATAGTACATATACAGATTTTACCTGTTCAACTCGAGGCTAATGGCGAGGAGCTTCACATCCAGTGAGATTAGCCGTGCCTCGCAGTAGGCTTCCCGACCATTAACTTGTATATCTATCTACTGGTGGCTACATGTGCAAAAATCTTCGATCCGGCTCCTCTTACACCTCATCATACCGACACCCAACCCATTAACAACAGTCGAGCAATGACACCCTCGAGACACACTCCCCATGGTCAAGGGCGACTCGAGCTGGAACGCGCGCGGAAGACCTGGAAGACCTGGATCTAAAGCGTAATTAGGCGTCCCACCCGTGACAGGGAGGCTTCAAGGCCGTCTGGGGCCTAGGTCGGTCCAGATTGCTACAAAGCAGGGCGCAACTGCCGCTCGCCCCCGGGCTCCCGCGCGGAAGCGGACCAGGTACCCGGCAGGGCCCGAGCCCGGGCCCGCCACGGCCCACCATCTACCGACCTGTCGTACCCGCTGATCCGTTGGACACTGTGCGGCGCCCCGGGGTCGGATTGGATAACTGCGGGTCGAGTGCCGGCAGGGGGCGAATAAAATCAAGGAACGAAATGCTTGTGATACGTACTTATGTACTTCTCGCCCCTCTTCCCGAGCTGGGACGGAGCGGATGAGTGGGTTTTACTCTCCCTCCCACCCTCTCCTTGACTCGGCCGTTGACCGACGTCATGCTTCCCGTCCTCTGGCTCGAGAGTTGCTAAGTGGGTGCTATGAGTCGCGCTGCTTACGGGTGGCGGCTGCTCTGTGATGCTACCAGTGGTTATGTTGCCGTCTATGTGTGCCGTAAAATTCTACAGCACACTAGTTCTACAATCTAGGTGTGATGGCACCAAGTTCGCCAACTGCAATGTTTGGCCGGGTTTCGTAGCTCTATAGTTGCTTAGGTATTGCCTGCCTCGGCAATCTATCTCTTCCCTGTCCACAGGCATCATCGCTGCACTACAGCTGGGACGGAACTGTAATGACAATGGCCTAGGTTAAAGGGATGGGCCATAGCCACTATTGACTGGGAACCTGGTCGTGACCTTTACGATCTGGCGGGAGGCCAGTAGGCGGATGCACAACAGAGGGTGCAAAGGAATATTCTTTGAAGCAACGTATAATAGGTCCCTGGAATCGGTCTGAATCGGTAGTACTAGTAACAACACGTTGTAGCGCATGCATACTAGTCATGGTCTGCAGCTACCTAAATATCTGCTGGTTGTCTTGCTGTTCTAGGTGATCTCTGGGGCCGTCACACTCTGTTCCTCGAGATCCCCTCTTTACACAGTAACCAGCGTCGAATATCGTATATATACCTTAGGTGAATCGGCCCGTGGGGTTAGCTACGGCGGGAACTTCACTTTCCCTGGCCGCTGCCACGATCTCTAGTCAAGCTTCAGCCCACATATATAGCTACGGGTGGTAGCGTCGAATACATTTTAATAGATTAGCCATTCCCCGTGCCTCTCTTGGATTTGAGTGACACGACTTGCTACCGGGACACATCCGTACAGGTAATCAACCGCAAAGGGCGCGATGGGTAAGCATGGTCATCGTTCGCCCAAGACAGTAATTCATAAACACAGATGTAATTCCTAAACTACTGGCATCCCAGGAGAAACGCTTCCTGTTGGAACCATTAATGCGAAAGGCCGTCCCGGCCATGCCTCACTGCGGGCCCCTCGTCCCTACATCGAGCGGCGTATGGCTGAGCTCTTGTATGGGGAAGGGGAACTGACCCCTTCAATGTTGAGGTAGACAAAGGGATAGAGATAGGCCTAGATCTTGCCTTCCAGCCCGGCAGATAAGGCAAAGGACAAGTCCTGGGCAACTGTCGAGTACTACAGGAGCGGAACAAATGACGCCTCAGACTCTGTAAGCTGATTTACGTGCGGTTGGTTGTGCTCCCGGATTGAGTTTTGCTGACTGGCCCGGCGGTGCTGACTTGTGCGCTGGTGACAGAGGACGAGCTCAAGATAGATTGATCTGTTAGGGACTCAGGCAAGGAGGACCTCGGATATTTGAGTAATCTTAGTTTATAGCTACCTTAATTATTCGATTAGATGTTCTGTTGAACTATCTACCTACTAGACCATTCCCCTTGCCAACCGGATGTTGAGTACCATATACAGTGATAAGCTTGGGGCATCACACAGCGCCAAAGTCACCTAATTAGAGAGCACGTACGGACCGGGCAGAACATCACAGGTTCGGCCAGTCCCAAACGGTGCGCTGTGTGCTGCGTCGTGTAACCTCGACCTCGTCGCCGACAGACACGGTAAAGCCCTCGTTGTCGCCAGTGTCCAGGAACGCGTACCTCCCGAAAACAGGGGACCACTTCGAACCAGGATCGACCCTGCGATCCTTCATGAGCCTTTTCAAGACCTGGCCTAGCACGCCTTCCGCTGGTTTGCCGATCTGGTAGTCCACGTTTAGACTCGTGCATCGTACGCAGTTGCCCGTCAACAGCAGGGTACCTCCTCTTTTGGGTCCGTCGCCAACCGCGACTAGGCTCTGGCCAGGCGCAAAGGCAAGTTCGGCCCAGAAGTCTTCTGCCCAGGCTTCCTCGCCCTCGCCGTCAACAACAACATTTGGCCGGAACCGATACATTTCCACGGGATGCCCGTCGAGCAGACGCTCTCTTACATCGCTGAGGGAGGACTCCGAGGCGACTAGCAGTGGCGCCACGTCGGCGAATGTGATCCATGGTCCTGAACCCTGGTCAGACTGGTCAGAGCCGGCGATGTAAGAGGTGAGAGACGCGATCCATCCTCGTTGTTTCTGCTGCTGTTGGGGAGAGGGCTTTGGCGGCAGGGTCTTGCCCAGAACTGCTCTTCTGCCGTCACCGAGATAGACCAGGATTACCGAGACGCCAAAGCGGCGGCTGAACCAGCTGTCGTATGAGTCGCCCATGCGGTACGCCGAGGCCGCGCTGCCGTGCAGGACGACATCGATCTTCTGCAGGGAGGAGATATCCGGCTCCAGAGGGACTCTGAGCATCTCGTCTTCTCCGCTTGCCCCACGCTCCCTCGACAGATCGCCATGGTATTGCACGACCACAGCTGACTCCCCCTGTTGAGAACCAGAAACGATCCGCTGTTCGAACAAAGCACACCGCGGGTGTGAATCCACCTGCACCTTCTTCAGTTCCCCTGTTGGTGAGTGCACCTCGTACAGCATGAACCGTCGATCATGGCTGATGCCCTGCGGACCGATCTGAGCCGACTTGAGCTCGATCGCCCGCAGCCCTTTGATGGGATAGACATAAAGCTTGTCTCCTTCATTAGCTACAAGATCACAGCGGCTTTTGGTAAGGTCTGTGGATCTTCACATACAGCTGAGACCTTCATCGTCTTTGTAATTTCTGGTGTTTACAACTTTGGAAACCAAGACGGCAACGGGACCCAACCTGTGACTCGATAGCTGTCAAATGGCGGTGGACAGGCGGGCGATGAATCGGGAAATTTCAAAGACCTTTTGTTTGGCCAATGAATGATCCGCCAGTTAAATGTTAGCAAGAGCTAGAGCTGTTTCGGAATACGAAGTCCACTTGGTTGACAACTGAAGGGCGCCGGACTGCAAGCCGGAGACAACGCATCGGAAGCAACGGGTTAGAAGTCGACCAAATCATAGTGGAGGATTCATAGAGTCCGAGCAGCCATGGAGGATTAAAATCAGTGGAGACACTATGCTTTGCTACATTCTGAAAACAGAAAGCGCAAGCCAAGACTTCCGAAGGAGTATGCGGCTGGTTGCTGTTAAGAATGGTTAACAGCAACTCGATCTTCGAGTCTACGGAAGTCGTAGCTCAAGGAGCGCTGTTGGATGTGATTTGTAGAACCCAGCTGGTGTTATTTGGTCTTAGCTTGTACGCAGGGTGCTTCGGACAACATCCTAGGAGCAACAAGGCGATAATTAACTTGAAGTTCATCAATAACTACCTTATTCAAACTGTTCTCATTGCCTCACTGTGTCCGGATGTATATGGTTCCACGCCTGGGGTTCCCGCCCACAATTTCTTTGCGCTTTGATGTGTTGGAGTATGCGCTGTACATACACGAGACCGAGGTAGGATCAATAGTTGTACAGAATGCGAGGTGCGGGCTGCTCGGCTCGGACCGTTTTCATGCACTATAAAACGTCATCATCCCATCCAATTCTCCAGCCCCAAAATCAAGCACCTACAACCAAGTGACCTCGTCCAGCTCGATACCTGAGATACTATAAAGCGAAAAACCTCCTACGACAGAAGAATGGAAGACAAAACCATTACTCTGACCACCAAACCGGGCGCTTCTCTTCATATTTCCGTCCTCCACCCGCAACCGCCCGAGCAGAACCCCCTCTCTGACACTCTCGTGGTGTTCCTCAACGGGTTGATGCTTCCCTGCGCAGCCTGGTCAGAAGCAATCGATCACTTGCTCGAGCTTCGTAAGGAAAATCAACAGCCACTTCCCGCGCTCCTCTGCTATGACCGTTACGGCCAAGGCAAATCAGACTCGGACCCGACTGATACCAAGGATTCGCCCTACGGACACGACGTACGCGCGGCCGCAGCGGATCTGCACCAGCTTTTGATCCAAGTCTCGCATGATGAGCTTCATCGTCCAGTGGACGAACTACGCATCATCCTCGTCTGCAACTCAATCGGGTGTACCCTGGCCCGTCTATACGCGGCCGAACACCCAGGCCTCGTGGAGGCCTACCTCTTCCTGGACTCGATGATGGCCAACACGGACTTCGTGTCCCTTTTCCCGGACCCTGACGACCCCGAGTTCGACGGGAGCCGGCTGCCGGAGGGTGTGTCGGCCGACGACCTGCGCCATGCACGGTCCACGTTCGGCCAGCATTTTCATCCAACAGTGCCGAACCCGGAACATCTGGACCGGAGGCAACTAGGGGAGTTGCTGCCACACGCGGACGGACCCCGGTTGCCCGATGGGCCGGGAGGGCGGTCTCCGTTGTTGGTGGTGGTGGGTCACGATTGGGACGAGTTCGCTGAGCAGTCCGAAAAGGCAAGTTTGGCCACCCAGGTATGCGATCTCCGGGGAAGGGTGCTGACAGACGGAGCAGAGCTCATTGTCTGTGTCAAAGGCTGTCACCAATGCCTACATGAACCCAGCATGGGGTGCATACAACAAGGGCCTGACTCGGCTCGTCCAGACTGAAAGCGAGGTAAAGATTGCCAAAGGCTGTGGCCACTTCATTCAGAAGGATGGCCCAGGTTTTGTGGCCGGCGAAATCAGCGGCATCTTGAACGAGTTGCAGAGACGTAGGGCAGAGGGCGCTTCACAATAGTACATGCAGAGACCGTGCTGATTTCCAGGACTACAAGACCGCCGAGTATCCTCGGTTCGAACAATACACACCACATTATAGAAACCCCGGCCAGAGTCTAACGATACTCATGAATCGATGACAATGTCCGATCGAGCCCACTTCAAAGGGGCCGTGAGCAGACTGAGGGTTCGTTCAACGCAGAGGACTCCCATTCGAAACCCAATATCCCCCTTCACAAGACCTTCAACCTGTGCCATCCACGAGCGTAGGCGAGTTCTCCTCGCGCCTCTCTTCTTCGCCATCTCGCCGGACGGCTTGCACATGACTTCCCCGCCTATCCACCCCAGCCAGACTGCCTTCATTCCCACCGGTACCAGTTCTCGCGGGGATCGTCGAGGCATTCGCCTACCGTCACGGCCCGGTATCCGCGCTGCCGTATCTCTTCTAGCATATGAGGGACCAGAGCCTCCGCCGTCTGAGGTAGAGAGTCGTGGCTAAGCACCAGGAATGAGTCCCCCCACCAGCCAGCGTCCAAAGCCCCTGAAAAGTTGTCCATGGCCGCCTGAATCTCGCCGGGACGCTGGTAGAGGAAGTCCTTGGGATCGACGTCGAAATTGATCACGTGATAGCCCATCCGCTGCATGTCATCCAGGCACTCCTGGTTGCAAGAAGCGTATGGCGGTCGGAGGTAGGTGGGCGATTTGCCGAGGACGATGCGGAGGGCATTCTCGAGCCGACGGATCTGGTATTGCCGCACCTGTGGGCTGACGGTCGACAAGTCGGCATGCGACCATGTGTGCGACCCGATCTGGTGGCCTGAGTGGTCCATCCGTCTCAATATCTCGGGCCAGGGCCTCGATGGATCGGCGATACCCCTTGACCAGTTTTCACCGTTGACGAAGAAGGTTGCCCTGGCGCCGTACCGGTCCAGATGATCTAAGACCCGGCTGGTGTATATGAACGGCCCATCGTCGAACGTGAGCGCCACAACGCCGGGAACAGTGCAGTGGTTGATTATGACGCCGCTGGGGACAAGGCTCTGAGCCCGAGCAGTCAAGTTGGCTGCGGTTGTAGGTGCAGCCTGTCGTCTGGAGAGGAACAGCCCGGCGTAGAGGAGTGCCGGGAATTTCATCATGATTGCTGCTGCCGGGATCAAGCACAGATGCCCCCCTCCAAAAAAGATGCTTCGAATAACTAGTCGAACAAGGCGGGTGGTGAGATCTAACTGCTCCGACTGGGCCTTGCGCACGGGGTTGAGCTAAAACAGAGCATCGGCGGGAAGAATGGGGGAGCAGAATAGACTTCACTGTGGAAAACAGACTGGTCGAAGTGCTCATCGCTCTTTGGGAGGTGCGAGTCGTGACCATGGGTCCACGATGGTGGGCAGTACGCCCGCAACAAGCAGGTGCCGGGCGGGAGTGCCGGTTCGACTGTCCATCACCGCTTCGTCACTTCCGCATCGTAAGCCTGCTCTGCGGTTGCCGAGTGCAGTCACCACTTGGCCACACTATCTGAGCTGGAGAAAGCAGGAGCTAGCGAAACCGGCAGCCACGGTCCGGCGTGAGAGGAAAGAGCCCGTCGCTTCAGTACGGAGGCCATGACCTGCATAGTGTCCGGCAAATCTAAGACAGACCCGAACCGAACTTTAGGGCGTGGATGCCGTGCTTGCACAACTTCCGAGCTGAGACGCCTCAGAGGCTCGTAGTTCCAAAGAATCGGCCATAGATGGCTACAGAGACCCGAATATGGTACACACGCCTGGCGGACTTGACGCGGAAAGTGCGGAGGCCATGAGGTCGGAGCCTGCGTGCTGTACGTTCTGATGGCGATGACATGATCACTGCCAGCGTCTAACGTCTAGCTGATGTGCGGCGCTTAGCTCACCCGGACCAAAGCTCAAATTCATTTGATGCTGTATCCATTCTGCCAGAGGAACGTCCCGGCTCCAGCGAGGCTGAGCACGGCCCAAGGAAGCTCAAGCTCAATGACGGACCACACCCACAGGCAGCCAACGGGCGGGGCCTGCTTCATGACAGCCATGTACCCGAAAGTGTTCGTGATGTGGATCACGTAGCAGCCGCAAAGAATGCTCATGGTGAAGAATATGACTTGACGAATAGCGGACTGATATCGCGGGGCCAAACCTGGAATCAAGCTAGGGTTTGCAGCGTGCGGATGGAGAACGTAGATGAGGAGGCCGAAGACTGGGAAGGAAAAGAGCATCGAGGTTAGCAATGCAGCATCAGGAGCGGGACGCTGGAGAATACCGCTCCCTACCCAATAGAGCTTGGCCAAACCTCGTCCAGATCCTGGGCCACACTATCCGGTCGACCGAGTATTGATTATGCACGAGAACGTCGAGCGTGAAGTGTAGCATAGCCAAGCTCACGGACCAGAGCAACGTCTCGAGCACACGTTCGACGGTGGGTGGTAACTTGGCTTCGTCGTCCTCTCCATCCTCGGTCGCACTGGAAATGGCGACTGGGACAGCCTTCTTCCCAATTTCGGCTTCCCTCTTCTCCGCCTGGCCGAAGAGTCCTCTCTCCTCGGCGAGCTGCAGCAGCGTCTTCTCTGTCGGGCCCGACCGGTCAGGCTTCTTCAGCTCAAGATGGTTGGACGGGGTCCGCTCTCTGCGCTTTCTTGCCATTGTTGCCAGTTCGTGCGATTCCTAAGCGTTTGAGAGACTTAGCGCAATGTGTCGCAGCGTGGGTAGGAAAAGGCGGTGCAGCTCAGTTGAGGTGCTGTTCTCGGGTCGAGGGGTTTGAATCAAATCCCAAAACCCCGACCCTGGAAGTTTGCCGAACGTTACGAGCGGTTGGAGTGGTGGGACGCACAGGCCGGAAGCTCACCCGCGGGCTGCGGCACGCGTTCTGATAGGTGGCACTAAGTTCTCGAGAACCCTGAATTCCTCTCACGATGCTTAATCCATGTTCGCCTCGCCACGTGATACATTTCCTCCATGCAGTCCGTACCATTATCCGTACCCTTGGGCATTTCTCGTTTCCTGGGCGGTTGCTACTAACTTTTGATTCTCCATGAGGTGACTGATCCTCTCAGCGACCGCCGAGTTAGTTGTGTACTGTACTGGAATCTCGGTTCGCGTCCTCCTGCTGAGCTTCAGCTGCGCTGGCCTAGCGCCGACCCTTTGCCCTGTCGCAACGTCCGGTGACGGCATCCGGGAGACGCGACAGGGACACTCCGACTTCTGACAGGTCGTCTTACTGCACTCTGTTTATCAATTGAGTGAAAACCGGTCGTTGCATCACATGAGCTTGGAGCTCGATGGACTGGCGCACAACTTTCGGCGTGCTCGCCGTCGTGCTTCCGTCGATGTACGTCTACACCGCTTCGGTGGTCTCGGCGCGCTTCCCGACCCTGCGCAACAAGCGCATCTGCCTCCTTATTGCGCACCCTGATGACGAGGCCATGTTCTTTGCGCCCACTGTGATGGCGCTCGCTAGGCCAGAAACCGGCAACCATGTCAAAATTCTGTGTCTGAGCAGCGGTATGCATCTTCGTCCCCCCTTTAAGTCCCGCCGCATGTCTCCACGTTCCGCCGCTGACGAAAACCATATCATGGAGCAGGCAACGCAGACGGTCTCGGTGAGACGCGAAAACGAGAACTTGCCAAGTCGGGCCTGATCCTGGGCCTCCGCAAAGCTGACGACGTCTTTGTGGTCGACAAGCCCGAGTTTCCAGACAGCATGACGACAACATGGGACACCGCCAACATCTCCTCCCTGCTCTGCTCTGCCTTCGCCCCAAATCTCGCTCGATCGCGCAATACCGACACTGCACCGACCGCTTCCATCGATGTACTCATCACATTCGACGCTGGCGGTGTCTCGGGCCACCCCAACCACATTTCGCTATACCACGGCGCCAAGGCATTTGTGGCGGCTCTGGTGGCTGGCAAGCACGGCTGGGCGCCCCCTGTTGACCTCTACACCCTCAAAACGGTGCCCATAACACGCAAGTACACGGCCTTTCTGGATATCGTGGCTACCCTGGCCAGCTGGGCGTTCCGGGCGGATAAGACGGATAAGAAGCACCCCGGGGGGCTTGTCTTTCTCAATGGCCTGGCAGGCCATGGCGGGATTGCCACGGCATGGAAAGCCATGGTCTCAGCGCACAAAAGCCAGATGGTCTGGTTCCGGTATGGTTGGATCTCGCTGAGCAGGTACATGTACATGAACGACCTGAGCTTTGAAAAAGTCAAGGGCCGGTGACATATGTCCAGACCTGCGACCATCTCCCTCTGTTACACTAGTTGGAAACGCCGTGCCGCTAGGGCTTTCTGGTTTCATGCAAGAATTGCCCGTGTGTCTCGACTAGAGGCGCCAAAGGGGTCGGAGGCGACTCTATCGGCAGGATTCAAGGCCTTGCCTCGTTAGCACCGAAAGACCGTGTAATGTTCTGTCCATTCTACAATCTGCAAACAATATGCCTCAGTCACTCAGCAATCGTCTCACCTCTACCAGACTGAAACGGTTAGCATCCGTGGTCAGGAGAACTTGCGTTGGATGTGAGGCCACGATGGACTCTGCGTCGGGAAGTTGTACGGGCTGACATGCGACGCCGGACCCAATCGCTTTCCTCGGCCCTCCTTGACATCGGCATGGTTGATCGGTCGCTTATCTTCACCTCACCCGTCGCGGCACTTAGTTTAGTGAACTAGCCCCCAGCCGACGGACCGGCGGGGTGTCATGGATCTGCACCATCCCGGTCGGGGTTGGATACTCGACGTTTGCGGGCAGCAGGTCTCAGAATGCGCCGATGAATTGAGGCAGGCCGCGATCCGACGGTCGTATGCTCGCCTGCTTTGCCCTTGCAGACCTTCTTCAGCAAATCCCCGCCCATGAACTGGAGCCGGTACAAGGCGGCATGCTTGTGTGCCGGAGCCCTTCCCCATGCCATCTTCCGTTTCGGCTACCTCAACGCCGAGGGCCGTGCTCAGTGCGTGTTTGCGGAGGGCGCCCTCCAGTTCCGCCAGGAGATCCCCATACATGGCTCCAGCTTCAGCATGACATCCAGAGCTCTAGCAACACTGCCCCGGATGATGAGACTTGGTCAGAAGCTGGTACTGGTAGAAGCCGTGCTGAACGTCATATGGTGTCCCAAACCACCTCGACGGCGTTCTTGACGACACCCTTCGCGTGAAACAGAACTGGCGGTTCACAGCCTTCCATTCCGTCGAGACCGGCCTTGATGACAGAATGTACGCCCATTTGAGCAGTTTGAGCCAGACGTTATCTGACAGGGGGATAGCGTAGCAGTTGGAAACAGCTTCCAGAACTCTAAAGGCAACGGCGAGTTCTTCGTTGGTACAATAGCTGTCGGCAATCGCTTCCAGTAGTTTCCTGCTCGGTCACAGCGCAGAGCTGGTTGCGCAGGCAACCGCATGCGCCATGACATAGGCTTCGGAGCCGGCCCGGCTAGAAATTCCCAACCCCAGTACCTATCGAGAATGTCTTCGAAAAGCCTCATCGAGCCTGATCGCGCCAAGGCGACCATGAATGTGCACAGGAGACCCGATCGACAATGTAACACACCTTTGTCGGCGCCTTAAACAGTAAGAACGGCTGGCATATCTTGTCGCATGGGCCTTTCGACGTGCTCTGCAAGGCCGTGTGACGGACGATTGAACCAAAGTCATGTCGCCGTAGGCTCAGTAGGTTATGCACGAGAATCCTGAGGTAGTGGCGTTGCTTCCTGGCCAGGAGATACAGCCTTCGCATGTGCAGCGTTATCGGTCAAACGCGGAATCTGGCCATGTCATACTGAGCGTATAGGGGTTCTGTACAGGAATCGTACCTTGGTGGGTTCTTGGTTGCCTTCGTGATGCGGACCTCGCCGACCTGCCGCCCCCATCACGTACCACACGTCTTTCACACACTTCAACTCGCATGCCGCTCAGGCGCATCCCGGAAGCATTTGTAGTCGGAGGGAAGTAAGGCCCGTCCCGGCTGCAACCTCCGCTTGGCTGTTTCCATGGACTGCACGAAGAAGGTTCAGATAACGCTTCCTGATGCCCTACGTGTCGATAGCCTGACCGATAGGTGTGAGTTGGACCATGCCTGGCCCAACATTGACGCCGTCTGTCGGGTGAAGCCCTTGGCTGAGCGAGTTGACAGGATCGAGGGACCGCAACAATTCCAAGAAGGCCGTGGTAGGAAGCTGCGCGAGGGTAGATGTTGACATGCTTCCCAATTGTTGCGCCTTTCTGGCCGCTCTGGCAAGTTTATTCAAATAGACCATTCCATCACCGGATGCCTGAGTGATTCCGTCAGTCCCAGATCATGCCAAGTTTGTGGGCGCGCTCTAGGGGCCGGTGCTGCCTCTCTATCCTTGGATGCGGATGAACGAGTCTGCGTTATCATCCAAGGGATCTTCGCGTGAGCTCGCGATGACGTCCCAGACTGATGACCCTTCCTCAGTTGAGCTGCTGAGCAGATGTTGGAGGAGAGACCATTCCTCCGTGTCCAGTGCTCGGCGCCCACTCGATCTTTCCCAGGTTGTCGTATAGGCCCTCAGGCCCATACCGTTGCAAACGTGATCAGTATCGTCCAACAGGCTAGAGGAAAGTCGAATGGCGAAGGGCGAGCATACTCCTGCACCTGAAAAAGAGTTGAGGGTGCGCGGCGTGACGAGGTGCTGCACTAAAGCAGCTGGAGGCTGACCATTCCCGAATAGAAGATGAGGCGTATATGGTGTGTGATTTCCCGCACCTATGAAGCCGTGACAACTGCTGAAACCTGCCTTCCGCTCAGCATGTGAGGTTTCATTGCACTCCTGGCAGCCGTCGGACTCTTTCCTTGGCTGTAAGTGATACGGCTGCCGTAGTAATCCCTAGTGGGTTCGAGGTCTGCAAGGTCCGGGGCACCTAAGCACGACTCCCGGTGGACATTCATGGATGGATGGATGGATGGATGGAATTTATTTCGCCCAGAGGCACTGAGCCTAAA